>JAZAVJ010000186.1:0-89799 GCA_037954315.1 Neonectria punicea | reverse complement strand
GGGGGGGGCGGGGGGCGCGGGGCGGGCCAATGGAATATAGAGTACGAGTTTCACATTGCTTTTTAGCCAATTTCGATCCGCGATGCCACTTTTTCCAGCTGCCTGACACGGCATAGAAACCCACTTCTGCGCACCATCTGAGACATTGATCTGATCGACTCCATGGAGATCTGAGTGAAATCTAAGTCTGGTCTCGGAATCCCTTCGGGCCGTCGGCTCTTGTCAACGCCAGCTTGGTCAGGCCGAGCAAGAATAACCAATGATTCGAATAGCTGCAGGCAGAAGAACCCGATAGCTGCCAGTCAATAAAAGAAGACGCAACTTAACCTGAATCATGCGTCATACTTGACATCAGCTGAACAACCACCGAACTGACACGCGATGATAAGCATCACCACGGCACAGCTGAAGGGCAGAAGTAAGAGAAAACTGCAGTACGCGGCGGTGAGAAGAGATGTTATCCTGCAAGGGAATATTGGTCTGCTGGAAGGGCGTAGGAATGATCCAGGAATCCAAGGGAGCATAAAAAAAAAGCTCGCGAGATTCAACCGCGCTCAAGTCTTTTAAATCATCGGGGTCGGACACTCCCCCGTGTCGGTCATACTCAAGCTTCATCCCAACTGCCTACTCTTATTGCCCTCTCAGTCTACACTCACAACTGAACTGTTCATCAAACAACTCAACCCCAATCACACACTCTTTTCAGAGCCATCCCAAAAGGTCTTGCCATGAAGATTTCTATTCTCGGCGTGGGTGCTGTGGCCGTCCTGGCTAGCCAAGCATCTGGTTTCATCTTCTTCCCGACAAGACTGCCCCTGTTCAAACCGAAGCCTCTTGTTTGGAACCTCGGAGGTGTTGGAGGAGGAGCCGGCGGTGCTGCGGCGTCCTGTCCCGTTCCTATATGCCCAGTAGCTTCGTGCCATGTACCCACGTGTCCAGCGCCGCAATGCCCCGTCCCAGATTGCCCCAAGAACCCGGGCTGCGAGAAGAGGGCAGATGATATCGCTTCGTGCGAGGAGAACGGCTTGACGGCGGCACTGTTCAATAAGGATGGATCTCTAAACAGCTGCATTGAAACACTAAGACTACGTTGTGCCGATGGTCAAGATGCAATGACAAACGTTTGCTTTAATGCAAAGCAGAGGACAGGATGTATGGGAAATTGACTGCCTGTGAGAAGGCGGGGATATTTTGGAGTGAATCGGCGTGGGGTCCACGATTGAATATGCACTTCATAGTCAATCGACATGTGAACTTTCCTACGCTACATGCGCTTGTGAAAAAGACAAGTGATATGACAGCTCTGTGTCCAAAGAGAAAAGTCCACAGTTGTCGTGGCCCTATTCGTGGACGTCTTTATCATCCAGAGGGAATCAAATATCCAACTCCCCCGCACTACGAACAGGCTCTAGCGACCGAAGTGGAGTGGTTGGATGAGGTCATGGAGTTGACTGGAATTCCTAGAGCGAACTGAACATCAGAAATAGAAATCTACTTTCCATTTGTTAGTGCTTACTTATTCCACAACCATCACCTTAAAATGTCGTCCATCAAGATTCTCGTCTCTATAGACTTTGATGCCGTCTCTGGCTGGCTGGGCACCGGAACCCACCCCGACAACACGCTATCAGACTACGCCTGCGGGATTTTCGCCGGCCAAGTCGGAGTGCCACGGATGCTCAGGCTCTTCAGACGGCTTGGGATCGCAGACAAGATGACGTGGTTTATTCCCGGTCACAGCATGGAGTCTTTCCCCGACGAAACAGCGGTGATCATCAAGTCCGGCGCTGAGATTGGACTGCATGGGTACTGCCACGAGGGCGCGTACCAGCTGACCGAGGATCAGGAGAGAGAGGTCTTTGCGAAATGCATCGAGGTGGCCGAGAAGTTGACTGGGAAGAAACCAAGGGGTTACCGGGCTCCGCTCTATCAGGTGCGAGAGTCTACCATCCGGATTCTAGAAGACGAGGGCTTTCTCTACGATTCTTCGCTCTCGGCGCACGACTCGCAGATATATCGATTACCGCACAGAGGTGGAATCCCCATCAAAGCGCCAGAATACAAGGCTGAATCAAGCGCCTATAACTGGATGCATCCCACTGTCTTTAGCCGTCAAGAAAAGGGGAAAGTGCTTGAGGTGCCTTGCAATTGGTACATGGAAGATGCCACACCCATGATGGTCTTGCCTCACACAGCAAACTCTCACGGGTACGTGGATGCGCGAGTCATCGAGAACAACTGGAAAGAGAGATTCGAGTTTCTTATACAGGAAAGGGATGACCTCCACCGGGAGGGGGCGAGTGAAGCCTTGACAGTGTTTCCACTTTGTTTGCATCCAGATACCTGTGGGCATCCACATGTCATCCGGATGCTGGAGCGATTTCTTGTATGGATTCAGAGCAAAGGGGACGAGGTCGAGTTTTTGACGTATACAGAAGCTGCAGAGATGTCCAAAGCCTGAATAGGGACATAGTAATGAGACACTGTTGTGGCCGACAAATGTTTACCAGGGGACTCTTGAAAGTCTTGCTTCTGCCTGCTGGTGATTTCCACCCCCTTTTCCATTTTCATACACTCGTTCTCGGCTGTGAACGGCGCTCTGAGCCTCAGAGAGGGATGAGGTCAAGGCGTCTTGGATTCTAATTGAACTTCGGTGACGTTTACCTCCCCGGTACCTACGTAACAGTATCGTAAGCTTACAGTTGTACTTATGTCGCTCTTCATGCTATTGCGGCGAACCGCGGTTGCCGCGTTATAAATCTAGGAGGCTGACACAACATCTGAAGCTAGTTATGTACCTGCCTATATAAACCTGAGCATTACGCCCAACCTTTTACAACAAAAACGAATTCAAGATACAACTTGCTCACAGAATTACTGGACACCTCAGGGTAGGTTGCGTAGTGTTTATTCAACGTATTCGGACAAGGACTATCTAACGAGGGTGTATACAAAGAGCGAGAGGTGGTTGAAGCAACACAATCCCAGGGAACAGGGATCGTTCAGGGGGGCAAGTGGGATGGAAGTGTGTGAATAGAGAACATGGCTGGGCCCCTGCCACTCTTCCGGACCTTCCAGGTGATTTGTCGACAAGGCGTCTTGCGAGGGGAAAGATTGGCGCTCGGTGCCGGGCTCAAGGCGACTGTCATCAGATCATGGACAGGATTCACAGCCCAAGCGTCGACAGCATAGGTAGGAAGTACAGCGATACCCACCAGGTGGCGACCAGCCTGAAGCTAGTCTGGTCAGCGCGGCGAGTGCGGAAGACGAGCATATGCGCTGTAACAGCGACGCCGGTTACGATGGGCAGCATCGAGCCAGCCAGGCCCAGATCCCAGTAGATGGGACACAGCACCGACCAGACGCAGACGCCCGCCGCCGTCAACCAGCGTGTCGGGGCGTCGCCGAGAATCAGAGGCAGGGTCTGGCGGTCGATCAGCGCGTCGCCCTCCTGGTCGCGCAGGTCCTGCACCTGGATCGTGGTGAAGACGATGGCGGCCGTGATGAAGAACCAGACGACGCTCTTGTCGGTGAACTCGAAGAGGTCGCTCTGGCCCGCGGCCATGGCCACGCGGAGAGTGGCCACGCGGTTCGTCGTGATGCCGCAGGCGTTCATCAGCGCGCGCTGCCACCACGACTTGTCGCCCCAGGCCTGCTCGTTGTACAGCCAAGTGCAGAACAGGTAGAAGGCTGTGTCCTTCCAGGCGCCCAGCACCGTGTAGCACAGCGTCAGCAGGGTGGCTATCGCGATGAAGTGCCAAGTCCGCGTCAGCTCCGGCGTGATGCGGCCGGCCGGAAGCGGTCGCCACGGCTTGTTGGCGCCGTCCTCGATGACCGACTGCGGTTGGCGCTGGTTCCCGAGATTAAAACACAGCGTCAGGTGCCAGGTGAAGTACAGAGCCACGAGCAGTCCCTTGCCCATATGAGACCAGTTAATGTCCGCGTCCATGTCGCTAATCATGGCCGGCCCTGCGAGGATGCCGGCGACGGCGAATGTGGTGTTGATGCCGGTCGATGTTGGTAGATCGCTCTTAGTAAAGAGCCACAAGGTGTGCAGGTGGAAAGCGAGCTTGTTCATGCGGCCCATCTCGCCCGTGCCTGTGTGCGTGCTACTGTTAGGCGAGAGGCACAACGACGACGAACCAGGGGACTTACCAGACTGACGGGTCCGTTTCTCGGGGCTCTTGACGCCCTTGTCGTGCGACGCATCGTTTCCCAAACTTGTGGATGAGCTATACTGCTCGGTACTAGTGACTGATTTGGACATGTTTGCAGTGTTTTGTTGTGAAAGAGGCTGACTCGGGAAGAACTTGAGAACATGAGAAGAACGATAAATCCTGCCAGGCAAAGAAGTCTTCTGCCTATGTAAACCCGAGTAGAGAGGCCCTAAGAACCCATCGCCTCAACGTATCCATTGCCCCCTGCTCGTATTTTGTCATGCCTCAATTTCAAATCCGCCTCATAGTGGTCGTGATGTGCGGTGAACGACGATGACAAGCGGCTTCAGGTCCTGCTACGCCCCGTTCAGACCCGGCCTAGTCCCACAGCCCCCCCCATGAGTAAGTTTTTACTACTCATAATGTAGATCCCTCGACATGGGCGTTACCGGGGGCAGCTTGGCCGATGTAACTGTGCAGAGCAAATTTTGAGATGAGTACCAGTGTAGAGCTCCCAAAAGTTGCTTGGCGGTGTGAGTTAGCCTTTCCCTATCTACGACCGAAGTACGAAGAAGACGGCGGTGGAAGCATACAGTGGAGAGACGGATATCAGAGTGTCCGAAATAGTTCCTTCATGCACACCCCAACCCGGCGAGCCCGTGCAAGCACCCGCTACACCGCGACCATATTTGAACATGAATTAACCGACTGCCGGAGCGGTGTCCGGACCAGGTGACCTATAACCATGGGTTGAATACGAGGTACGAGGGAAGAGGAACAGTAAATTCAAAAGGTTGCTGATACCAAGGCTAAAATGCAAGACTGGCGCCAAGTGAGCCATACCAGTCTCAAACTGATATCTAATCTAAATGCTGCTGCTATTACTACTACATCATCACATCCTACTTCCTAACACCATTCATCTATTAATAATCCTACACTTCTCTATCTGGAACGACTCGATTCTGTGTTTGATACAGAAGATCGTCTGGCATCTAGTTGGGCCTAGGAACTCGTGGCCACTCAAGAATCCCAGATAGGGCCGAATGCAGGCACTCCCAGGGCCTCCAGATCCAGAACTAGATCAATAGTCAACTTCGGGTTTGAGATAACAATCACGGCCTCGCTCCCAGTTCGCTTGTACAGATTCATGATTGTGGGCAGCGTATTCGGCCTCCCCATCGTAGAAGTGTTGTGAATATGCGCGTTCTTGCCCATATCCAGTACGACGGAGGCGACATTGGGGCCGTAAGTCTCGAGAGGATCTCGCGTCGACCAGAACAGAGTGATATTAGTCTGCTGCGCCAGGATGACGGGAAGGCAGGGAGCAATTCCAGAGCCCGTGGCAACTAGCAAGATGCTGTTGAACATGGGGGCGATACGTAGGACACCGCATGTCGGTGTACGCCGGACCCAGATATCGCGAGGAGGGTTGTTGACGACCTTCTTGGTCCAGTCTCCGGCATTAGAGATGACAACCGAGAAGCCGTTCTCCTTGGGGTTGTTCACAGTCGCAAAGGCGTGCCACTCAAGCAAAGGTCGCGAGGAGAGGCGAATGGTAGTCCCGGGTTGGGGATTAGTGTAGTTGAAGTACATCCGCAGGGCATGTGACGACAGCTTCTCCGACTCGACGGGGATCTTGCGGCAGTTCAACCAGGTGGAGACGACACTGCAGGTTGAGATGGCGACGAGCCAGAAGTTGGCGCTGCTGAAGACGGCGACGGCAAGGGATTTGTCTTGTGGAGTCTCGATGGCGACGTCTAGAACGGTCAAACACCACAAGAGTCCGAGACAAGACCAGCCAGCGAATCGATGGACGGCCTCGAAGGCGTTGTGTATCTTGGCACGAATGCCAGGATAGGCCATGACGATCATGGCAATGAGAAGACAGTCCAACAAATATACAACAACGATGTGAGTATATCTCATGGCATCTTTGTCGGTTTCCGAGTCAAAGGAAGCAGTCTTTTCGATGGAGAGAAGAATAAACCAAAACGTCGCCGCCACACCACACCCGCTGTGCAGGCCACCGAGGTGGTAGATCTTACCCATCCGCCGACGGAACCATAAAGGGTATGTCCTGGGGCACGCCGTGAAGAGGGAGTAAAGAGCGTTCACAACGTGCTCCTCCCGGATGACGATCGAAACGGCGAGGTTGATGGAGGTGGCCAGAGCGGTGGTCCCCTGGGTGGGATGGCCGCGAATAAACCAGAGCCATAGGAACAGCACCACGCCGGCGAAGTTGGCGAGGAAAACGAGCGTGAAGATGATGCGGTACTCTGACGACAGAAACCTAAGCAAGCGAGTGAGCGAGAGGCACGCGGGCCTTCGTGGGGACGATGCTTTGTTGCCGGGCTCAGCAGCCATGGTGAACTATGTCGGACAGTAATGAATGTGTTTCTAACGAGTGTTTCAAGCGCACAAAGCAAGGCGGCGGCGGTAAAGACGGTACCAGACGCTGCAAAAGGTCACAGGGTTTTGGTCTACAGCACCTCATATATCTGAACGGGTCTAGTGTATCTTCGTGGCAACGTCCGACAGGCCGTCAGCCCACAATAGGGGAATGGTTTTAGTACAAGGCCGTTCTGTCACGTCAGGATGCGCCGAGGAGAGGGGTTCTCTGCTCCGTTCGCATCCCGAGAAACGGGATGTCGGGCTTATCGGATGTTTCGCGGCAAGGGAGGTTATCCCTCAGCCCCGTCGTTTGAGCCGAGAGACTGGCGATCTGCTGGAGTTGCGGTGTGGGACCGAGGATTTAGATCGGCTCGGGGCCCGGCAACGGCATGGTCTATGAAGTTCACAGTACGAAGCAATCTTTTCTTGCTCGGCGGCGGCTTTCGAAACTTACGATGACTGACAGTGCTGCACCCATGTTGTCAAGCCTTGTAAGCGTGGCCCCCGATGTCGCTATGATCTTGGTCAAGATCGCCGGAGAGGCTGGCATCGCCGAGGGACGATGAGTTCATCATCATCGACGAACGTGCCATCGAGACTTCTGCAACCCTGTGATTCATTTGATGATTCATTTGACGTTGGCCACGCAAGTGGCGACGCACTCCCAAAACGGGGCAAAGTAGTTGAGCGTTTTGAAACGGACCCTGGGAGATAAGGCTTTGGGGACCTTGAAGTGCCGACATGGTCGAAGGATTGGAATGCCAAGATCGATCGCCGTGGATGAATTGGTAGCCCAAAGCCGACAAGGCCGACCAGATGCTGGTCGAAGCCCACAGAATGTTTTCCAGTGAGACCCTGTGGCAATGGAAGAGGGACAGGCATGGGATTCAGTGGGAACCGTGAGTGTCCATTGGAGATGGGCCTAGTTCAGAACACCGTGACAAGGCTTGGTGCTACAAGATCATGCGATTCTTCGACTTCTTGTAAGAAAGGGGCTAATAGTAATTCTAGTTCCAGAGATGACATGTTGGTTCGAAAGCCATTGCAAGCGAATACGTCCATACATCGTCATAAACACAAGGGACGACCAGAGAATCACATCCAAGGCTGAGGCCTGCTGAGGCCTGACAAGCCCCATCGTGGGTTTCATTGCAGCGACCCCGGCCACTATACGAGGTTCATGTGTCACTAGGCTACTGCTGCAAGCTAGTATACGGGGCCCCCAACGGTCCTGTCAAGACAAGGATGGATGTCGCCAAGTTGGCAGTACGTACCACTTGAGTTCCCAGGGGAGCCATGTCTTGTCCTTGGCCCTTGACAGCTTGCCTGTAGATATGGGGCTTCTGGGGAAAGGATCTAGCGTAATCTTGACCCCCCCCTGTCGGCCGTTGAACCTTGAAACGCCAGGGTGAGATGACGTTTGAATTGAGTTCTCATCTGCTAGGGCCGTGCTTCGACGGGTGGGAAATCTGGCGTTCCCCGGGGAGACGGGTAGGGGCAACGGCGATAACCCAGCGGCGCCCCGGCCCGCGCGGAGTGTGCCAGATGCGGCAAGTTTGCTGCTTGGTGGTCTAGTTTAGTCAAGACAGGGGTACCAAACTCGGAAAAAGATGCCCGTTTCTTGTCAGAGTGCCTACCCTAAGGCTGACTATTCTTTGGCGTCAAACATTGAAGGTCCAACTCTAGCTTGGGGCTCTTCTGGCATCCAAGTGCTTCCTGGTAGATAGTAAACCGGTTTTTGATCACGGAACACTTTTTGCAACGTGGACAGAGATCAGCGTTGATATACAGCACTATTTAATGTTAACGAAGATCAGCACTGATATGCAGTACTACTTCACTGTGACTACTTTTAATTATTACGTGACCGCTGAGGTCGGTTATTGTTGGTGATTCTGAAATCTAACTTTTCTAAATACATGTAACCCTCGGAATCCGAGTTTGACCCTTAGCTGCAAAATGACAGCTCGCGACAAAGTGAAACGAAGGTTTAAAAACTACAACGCATGGCTCATGTACCGCCCGGACCAACCTCAAGCTGGTTGGATGTGGGTTGTGCTCGCATTTGCAGGCCCCCCTGCTGCAGTGCCAATCAAAGACCGCTCGTCCAGCTCGAGGTACTCCTTGTTATTATCCGTTTTTGAGCGATCCTGGCGACTGCCACCCCAGCTGTTGCCGCTCTTGGAGTACCCTGTATCCTTCGTCGTTCCGGCCGAGCTCAGTTTGGCTGCAATTGTGGCCATTGCGTTGGGCCACATGTGCTTGAACAGGTGACGGATCGCCGGCAGGCTCGCGCAGACCATGCCCAGCTCGGTTTCCCAGATGGACCAGATTGTCACCTCGACGTATTCCCCTGGTGAAGTTGTTAGTCTTTGTCCATCCGCTCCGCCGTAGAGGGGAGATCTCACAAGTGGGGTTTGACGTTATGCCGAGGTTCACAAGGAACGGCAGACGGATGACACTGAATACAGTGACACTAAAATTGAAAATCAGAATTGAACTCAAGCCCATTGATTGACTCAGGTACTCACATGATTCCGAGACTGAACATGACGAACAGTTGGATCTTCTGGCGGCCCTTGACCTGGAGCTTGTACAGCTCGTGCAAAGGCATGATGAGGATGGCGACATCGCAGAACATGTTGATACCACCAAAGGCGTAGGTCTGCGCGTTCAGGTTGTTGCACTTGCCGGCATGCTCGCCGTCCCAGCTGGTCCAGTTGAAGGACGATGGTAGGCATTGCAGTCCCGTCGTGATCAACGTCGCCGCGCCGCTCACCGCCACAAAAGCCCCGAGCGCCATGGCCGTTCTTCTGAACGAGCGCGACGGGAAGATCTCGTACAGGAAGCAGAGAATGGAGATCTTGGTGCTGTAGAGATGGACACTGTATAGCATCTGATCGATCCAGAACAGCTTGAGAAGCTCGTATAGGTCGTCGAACGGTTGAATATCCCAGATGTTCAAGCCAAAACCAAGATCAGATACTAGAAATAGTTAATGTTTCGAACACGTGGAAACGCGGGGATGGGACACTGACGCGTGCAATGCAGGTACAGATATGGTACAGTAGCAGCCTATAGAATCATGTCAGCTGTGAGACGATTCGACCAAGGCACGCAAACTTACCGACGCGACCAAGATGAAGTAATCTTCCATCTTCAGTTTGCCCATGATCTTGAACTTGGCGAAGATTCGTAGGGCGACACAGAGCTCGGCGAGGACGCAGGCCACAATGGCGTGGATCTTGAACGTGAGCTGTCGACTAGGTACGGGGACACCGCAGGCCAGGTTTTGGATCCTCAGCATGGCTACAAAGAAAGATTGATTAGTATCTGCCGCCTCGGTGGTTTCAAGCAAGGCAACCTACTCAAGGATTCCTTGACGGTGCAGGCCTCGGCCACGCATAGTTGCGTGATGCCTGCAAAAGTCTGATCCGTGCAGAGACATGTTGAATTATCCAACGTGCACGGAGACTGGGGAATGGCTTCTTGTACACATTTCAGCTGTAATAATGATTAATACCCGAAAACGAAAAATAAAGCCTGCGTGCACTTACGCCGCAATCGGGCAACTGAGCAGCGAGGTCAGCGAAGCCGGCTGCGTGCACGAGGGCGGTCAAGCCCCCGAGCACCAAAGAGAAGGAAAGAAGACGCATGACAAGAGATGGGCTGTGGAAGGCGTCAAAGGAGTGGACTTTCCAGAAACAGCGTCCAAGGTCTTGTGTACGGCAAGGAGAGAACAGGAACGGGAACAGTCAGCGTGGACTCGAGGGTTTCGCATGACCTCGCTTTATGTCCAGACTGATGCTCTCAACAGAAGGGCATTATTGCGCCCCCTGAGGGTTAACAGAGAACCACACGAAACCTTAGTTCCCTGGACGTTGTCGATCGGCTTGCGACTCCATTTCGTAAGCTACGGTCCACGCATTGTGATTGAAGGTTTTCGAGTTCCCAGTCCTGCTTGGAGTCTCTGGGAACGCCGTACACGGTAATCAACTCGCATGAACACCGGGAGTGCCTTGCCGCGAGTATTCGTCTCAAGGGGCCGTTGGTAGCCCCTTGCAAGACGGGGCAGCAAGCCGGGTGCCAGGATCGAGGTATCCGGCAGCGCGGCATCGCAAGCAGGGTGACATTGGGATGAGGGCCGTGAAGATCGGTATTTCTGGGAAAACAGAGAGAGAGAGAGCCCTGGTCCGGCAATCGGCCAACTGTCATGCTGGCATTGACGCAGTCAGCATCACGAACCCCCAGAAAGATCGGCACTCAAGGTCTCTCGTCGAAACGTCGTCGGTGCTACAGTAACATGGACTAGCCGGGAGGGCATGCTGGCGGCCAAGTGACAGAACAAGGGGACCTGGTAGCTGGAAACTGCCGGCGCTAGGACTAGGCCCGAGTAATCTAGTCTCGAGAGCACACTGCTACCCCAGCCTCCTCCGCCTTTGCCAAGCTGCCCAGGGGTCTAATCTCTGTAGGGCTTGTCAGGTCCTTTGTGGGAGAGCTGTTGCGACGTTGGGGCCTTGAAAACTCTGTGCTCCGTACGGAGGACCCGGCGACGAGAACCAACAGGGCGGAAATAAACGCCCGCTTCGTTCGTAGATGACGAGCGCTCGTGCCCATCGCAATAAGTTGGAAGTTCCAACGGTCCCGTCTAACGTTGGCGCCGGGTAGACCGCTCCGGCGGGTCAACCGATGTCCCTGAACTCAACGTCTGTACGAAGTACCGTCTATGCGTATCCACCCAGAGATTCAAGGGGCCGATGAAAATGGGCTGTAGTGTAAAGACTCCTGTTTTTGGTAGGAGTGAAGTGATTGATGTCTCCATTCGTGTGATTGTTGAAATTGTGAGTACTAGGTAGGAAATATCGACGTGCCCGCGTGGAGAATGAAACATTGCTTCTGGAACTGCGACGGTGGCCCGAGTAATTGGACCTGAGATTGGCGATGTTCTCATCGTTCGCTACCCGACTTGGACAGGAGCAGTCTGATGACCCAGTAAATGTGACAAGAGTGAGCGAGCACCTTGACACATCCATGAGAAACCGGTGAGCCACCCTTGCCCGCTGCGCATTTGCAATCTCACCATCATGATTTGCCAGGAACAGAGCATCCCAGCCGTACGCCTTTCAGCCGTGTCTTGCTCTCTGAGCTGATGGAAGGAAATAAGGGGAATTTGTGGGCCGTTCGTCCTGTTCCGGTAGGATCGGACACTGAAGGATTCCACCCCGCCAACTCAGCCAGTCGGACCATCTGATGCCATCCCGAGTCCGTCGCCGACGCGCATCATATAAGATGGAGGAGCCTTCTTCTGCACCATTACAAATGCACCTCTTCCCATTGCATCTCAGTCGCTCATTCTCTTGTGCCCCTTGTATTGCATTCATTCGTTTGAACTTGCACGCTTGTTTTCCCCCCGCCGCCTCTTACAATCATGAAGCTGTCCACGGTCCTGTCAGCGGCGCTGCTGTCCAACGGCGCGTCTGCCCTGCCGCACATTGACGCGGACACGGCCATCCCGCTCAACGCCTTCAAGTTCTACACGAGAGATGGCGTGGATCCGCACTCGGGCATCGACCCGGAGATCATCCGCAAGTACGCGTCGCAGGCTCCTCCGGCCATTGCGAAGCGGGCGACCTTCGACGCTGAGAAGCAGCTCGTCGATGGTGAGTGCCATTGCGGCGGGATAGATGGTGGTGTTTTGGAGCGTCTTTGCTAACACCTCGCAGTCCACGGAGATCACGAGTTCATTGCCCCCGACTATGAGGCTGGCGAGATTCGTGGCCTTTGCCCTGGTTTGAACACACGTATGTTGCATTCAACACCTCGCACTGTCTCGACATCCACTAAAACTTCTCAGTGGCCAACCACAACTACCTGCCTCGCAACGGTGTGGCTACTGTAAGTCTATTATCTAGAACTCTTTAAATATGCCTCGCTGACTCGATACCCAGTGGACGCAATACGTCCATGCCGTGGCCGAGGTCTGGGGTATGGCACCTGATCTCTCTGCCGTCCTCACGACGTTGGGTGTTGTTCTGGGAGGAAACTTGATCTCCGTTTCACAAGGTGGCTGGTCAAAGTACATGAACAACAACCTCCTTGGCCTGGTCGGTACCCCCCGTGGTCTTTCCGGAACCCACAACCTCTTCGAGGTGGACGGCAGCCCTACCCGTGGTGACCTCTACGACCCCACTGGCGAGAACAACGACATGAACATGTCCTACTTCATGGACCTGTACAACCTCCAGAAGGACGCCGAGGACCCCAACTACAGCATCAAGGTTCTGTACGAGCACAACAAGAACCGCTGGCACCAGACCATCGCGACCAACCCCTTCGCCTGGTTCGGTCCCGCCAGTGGATGGCTCGTCCGTGCTAGCCCCTACGCCTTCACTGCCCGCCTGGTGGCCAACCGCTCCGAGGAGTACCCCGATGAGGGCAGACTGAACAAGGACAACCTCAAGAGCTTCTTCTCCGTCTACGGCCCCGAGGACAACATGACCTACGTCGTCGGCCATGAGCGCATCCCCGAGAACTTCTACCGTCGTGCCCACACTGACTACGGCGTTGCTGCCCTGGCCATTGACATTGTCACCCACAGCCACCCCGAGGTCCTCAGGTATGTCAACGTTCAGCACCGTATATCAACATGCAACTAACAGCCCTCTAGCATCGGTGGAAACACGAACGGTGTCAACACCTTCGCCGGCATCAACATCGACGACCTCAGCGGCGGTCTCCTGAACGGAGCGAACCTGCTTCAGGGCAACAACCTGCTCTGCTTCGCCTTCAGCGCCATCAGGACTGTTTCCCCTAACTCGCTGTCGTCCCTCTACGCCACGCTGTCCAAGGTCACCGACATCCTCTTCGCTGCCCTCGAGCCCGTCATGGGAGCGATGAACTGCGCCAGCTACAATGATCTCTCCGTCAACGGCACTGACTGGCTTGACTTCAACAGGAAGACGTACCCTGGCTTCAAGAAGTCTGGTGGCGGTTGGTAGATAGCTTTAGTTAGCCCATCTTGCGCAAGCGTGGTTTGTAATGCGGTCAGTTCACTTCGGCGAGTTATTATAATTATAACATATATTTTAATACGTTGAGGCCGCCAGCCTTCGTTTGAGCGGAGTGCATGTGACTAAGAACAAGATTATGCATATCCTTGACGCATGTTAAGATAGCTCAAGAAAACCCATCCTAAAACCACCTAACTTCATTGAACACAATTTCCATCGCCAAAGCTTAGATCTTCGTTTCGGTGCAATGCCCTAAAGCATAGGCTGCAAAATAGTGAAGTTCTTGGTATAATTCAAACAACTTTCTTTGTCTTAATTATTATCCCGTGTTGTGATTTGCGCGAAGTTGCCTAACCTATACCTGAATGCTCTTGGACCTAACTATCATACCTTGGCTGTGCATTCGCAGAAGCCATCTCCTTAAAACTGTCCCTTGTGTGTACTAATGCGACAAGTTGTTCTCACTTGCTCTATAAAAACGTAGGCGCTTACGGCAAGATTCGCACATTGCACGCATCTCGTCATGATCCGTCCATGTGTTTACTGTCTCACTACAAGATTTGCAAACACTTTGATCAATTAAAGAAAAGCCTGCTATCCTGACAAATTGCCCGCCACAACTGCAGGTCGATTTGTGCATTTTCGTATCAATAAGGGAACGCGCTTTAAGCACGTGTATACCTCAATGGGCTATTTGTTGAGTGGGACAGGATGGCGCGACGAGGACCACCATTTTGAGAAGTCTTCACCCACATCAGTTTATCCCAACTATGAGGAACTATGGGCAGCAATCACCTTTTGGAGAAAGGTGATAATCTCCACAAGGCACATTATTAGACGACGCAAGACTAGTTGGACTAGGTTGAGAAATACGAGCCTCATGGATGAATGCTGGGAAAGGTTGATGGTTAGATGTTAAATGAAACAGGAATCTCGCTCTCTCGCAGTCTATCACCGGATGCGCCAGATGCACCGATAAGCCAGGTATTCACTTCAATACACAAGGCTAAGAGCAAATGGAAAGAAAAACAGAGAATTTAAACATGGATCTATTAATTGACAAAATCTAAGCATGAATAGCTTAATCTTTCCACCAAGAGCAAAGGAATTGACCATAAGCCGAATACCGTCAACGACTTCTTTACACGATTCCTTCTTATTAACTGACGCATGAATGAAGGTTTTCGGAAAGGAATTGTGCACCTCTTTATGTGCTCCCACCACCAACGGTGATCGCCGCAATCAATGTGGAGCTCCGCGATTTGTGTTCGCACGAAATGGCATGAGATAAGATGATGTAAAGTTGAGAAGATACAGAACCAAGCCAAAGCGACATGATTGATCTGCCACTAGACTTGCTGCGCTATCGCTATTCGGGCTCGCTTAGTTGTTCACTTTAACAGCGCAAGGGTCACGATAAGGAAGCAATACTGGGATCCCACTACTGGCCTCCGCCTAGCCTTAAGTGAGGCCGTCATTCTCTGTCTGGGTGTTGTGCCTGGAAGTTGTGTCTGTGACGCTATTGATTGTTGAACGAGGTTTGCCTATCAACGGTGAACGTTCGCCTACGTTCAGCCGATGATTATCCTATCTGCGTCGTTCACGCGCTTATCGACTAGTTAGCGGGTTAGCAAGTGACTTCATAGTGGGTTTTGCGACACTGAAAGGACGGAAACGACGCTGGATCATTCCATCGGCTCTCCACAAATGCGAATGTGGGAATAATACCCGAACTGTTTTATGCTGCGGTCCCGTAAAGGGAAAGGTCCGGCACCACCGTCTTGATAAGAAGGGAATAGTTGGGCGGGGAAGCTTGCAAGCTACGCGGCTGAATAAGGGAAGTTTCGAGATAACGGTCGGAGCTGTCCCGAGGATTCTGGCATCCTTCGTTCAATTGCGGTGAAGTCCGTGGTTCGTCTTGACTCCAAGATACAATTGCTAAAGCCTTCTCGGATCTTGCGGAATTTCCATTACTCATAGATATACTAGCAATGGTTGATTGTGATTTAGTTATCTTTGATGTACACTGCGGAATAAGCACATGTATATGTAGCTGATGATCACCATGCAGTCTTGCGGGCGCAATCCATAGGCTGTCACACTTCTCCAGTTGCCCAACTTGCATCAAGATGCATCAACTCCACATCTTTCTCACGACGCTTCTGGCGGCAGCTGCTGCTACAGCTATCCCTGTTGGGGACGATGTAGTTGCGCGTCTGGAGCCACGTTCCAAGACCCCATTCGCTATGCCCTTGTGCAAGGGGATCGACATCGAGGATGCCACGATTGACGAACTCCAGAGATGGATGATTCTGAAACACCTGTCCAGTGAGGATCTTGTGTCGTGTTACATCGATCGCATTAAGCAGACCAATGGGTACACACCTTCTTCCCATGCAGTTGAGATCTGATTCAACTAACACGGTGGACCTATGCAGATACCTCCGATCCATAAGCGAAATCAACCCTGACGCCTTGTCCATTGCCGCCTCGTTGGATAAAGAACGCTCCAAGAAGGGAATCCGCGGACCCCTGCACGGCATTCCTTTCCTGGTCAAAGACAATTTCTACACGGACGACAAGCACAATACAAGTGAGGGTGGCCTCGTTCTCCTTGGCGGCCGGTACTCCCAGGAAGCCACCGTAGTGTCCAAGATCAGAGCTGCTGGCGGAGTGCTCCTCGGCCATGCTGCGCTCTCTGAGGCCGCTGATCACCGAGCGCTTGCCAACTTCTCGGATGGCTACTCGACCCGGGTTGGCCAGACGAGGAACCCGTACAACCTGACACAGCTCACTTCAGGGAGCAGTGGTGGTAGTTCTGTGGCTGTTGCCATCAACCAAGCCGCCGTTGCGTTGGGAACCGAGACTCATGGGTAAGTCAACCTTCTGCTTGTTCTAGAATATAATACTGACAAACGTAGCTCCCTGATGCACCCTGCTGCGCACTCGGGCCTAAGAAGTCTCAAGTCTACCCCGGGACTCATGTCGCGTCATGGTATTGTCCCAGGTAGCTTCTACCACGACACACCTGGTCCTCTTGCTCGATCAGTCAAAGACGTTGCTCTGTTGCTTGACGTCATGAGTGGGCCTGACGTCTATGACAACTTGACCTTCGAAGCACTTGGTCACTATCCGAAAGACGGGTTTGCATCATGGGTTAAGAGCAAGGACTCTCTCAAGGGAATGAAGCTCGGATTGCCCTGGAACCCGTGGTGGTCAACTAATGCTGTAAGAAGATGACTTTGCTCTATCTATCCAAACCAACCGAGTAATGACTAATGAATGAAATAGGCTATCAACACTCCTGGACAGCGAGAGCTTTATGAGGGCCGAGTCAAAGAGCTCAAGGCAGCCGGCGCCGAGATCTATAACATTACGGTAAGCACACTATGCGTGCATAATTTAATTAGTGTACTGACGAGTCGATTAGTACATCCCCAATGTTAAAACCATTGCAAACCCGTACGGCTTCGGGCAGCCTGCCGACACCCCCGAGGAATACGGCCAACTCATCACCTACAACACCCTCCTCGCAGTCGCGTACGGCGAGTGGCTCCAAAACTGGAAGTTCCCCAAGAGAGACGAGCGCCATGGCATGAAGAGCCTCGCAGAAATGGCTGCATGGAACGATGCGCACAACTCATCCACTGGAGCTCTTGGCAACTCGACTTGGTGGTTCAACACCATCTCTGGGCAAGACTTCTACGATAACGCCATTGCCACCAATGGAACGCTGGGCGATGTGTTCTGGAAGGCGTTCAACTGGGGTCGACGGACTGCCCGCGAGGCAATCGATGGAGGCCATGCATATGTTCTGAAGAACGGCACTGTCATTGAACTTGACGCTCTCATCGTGCCCAACGACAACGGCGGAGGCGGCGACTCGGCCTGTGCTTCCATCCCGTCCTATGCTGGATACCCAGTTGCGAGCGTTCCCGTCGGGCAGAACGGCTTCGATGTGCCGTGTGGCATGTGCATCTACGGCCGCCAGTGGAGCGAAGCTACTCTCATCCGAGTGGCTTCGGCCGTGGACGATCTCTTCCAGTGGAGCGCGAAGCCGAAGTGGCACAACTACAAGACCGCGAAGGGCCCGTGGGAGGAGAAGTGGCCCGGATATGCTTGCTCGCATGAGTCGCTGGACAGATATGCGTGCGAGAAGGAATAGTGGAAATGCTTTGTCACTGGGGGGGTCAATGATGATGAGGACGTTATGAAGCTATGTGACTTGAGTAATCTGTATGAAAACACCAAAATTTCACGATCATGCGGGCCTTCTTGAACTGGTAAATGACGAATTCGATAAATGATACTCTATAATTATTCACAAGGTTTATAATATTTACAGTCAATGTATATACTTGGTGATGCAGTTATAAACAGTCCACGCTTAATGCATGTGTCGTCGCGCTTTGATCATTCTCCTCGCAGCTGAGCCAACACACTGCGAGTACCACTCATTATGAGCAACACAAGAGGTACCAGCGGCACATTCGGTGGCTCCGGTCCAGTTGCTGCCACCACATTGACCCCACTGCTGGACAATTCCACTGGTTCCGGCGGAGGCTGTCTGCGCAGGTGCTTCGACCTTGGCCGTGGTTGTCGCGGAAGTGGGAGTATCCTCAGCAACCTCGGGCTCCGGAGTTCCAACCACAGCGCTAAGAGTGGTGGATGAAGCAGCAGCGGCGACAGATGACGCGGCGGGAGTGGTGGTGGGCGACGAAGTGTCCTCCTCCTCAGATCCAGAGCTCGAGCTTGAGCCGAGGTTCGCGGGACCGGCGTTGCTGGTGACAAGACTGGCGACCTCGCTAGCCGCGACAGGGTCAACGAGATACTCGGACAGGCTCTTCCAGGCCTCCAAGGCGCCGGTGCCAGACAGAGCGGGCCAGTCACCACTACTAGAGTCCACGCTGTTAAGCTCACACGCGCGACCAATGTACGACTCGCAAGAGCTGGCAGCGGCCTCATCGACGGCGTTGAAGATAGTCGACACCGAGGCGCCGCTCTCTGTAATCGGGGTGTTGACCGACGCAAACACGTTGCCCTCGAGGATCGCCGTGACGCCGTTGTACGCGTCGAACGCATGGCCCTTCATGTTGCTGAAGTAGTTGTTGGTGGCCTGGAACGTGCCGCTCACGCCGTCGGCGCCCAGCTTCGGGGCGCGGCCGGACATCTCGTGGAAGTAGTTCTTGTCCAGGGTGACCTGGTCGCCGTCGGCGATGAACATCATGCCCCAGTAGTGGTTGCCGTTGCAAGTCGCCGACGTCGTCGTGGTGCCGTCGAAGTCGTTGTTGGATAGGGTGAACCGCGAGCCGGTGTAGTGCGAGACGACGAACATGCGGCCGACCTGCGAGAACTTGCAGTGGTCGACCCAGACACCGTCGTTGCCGCCTTGGAAGTCGAGCGCGTCGCCACCCCAGACGATGCCCGGGTTGATGTCGGTGAACTCGACGCCCTGGATGATGACGTTGCTGGCGCCGCTCTGGAGCGACAGGCCCTTGCCCTTCAGCACGCCCTGTCCGTTGCTGCTGAGGATGCTCTTGTTGCTTCCGACGGGAAGGGCGCTGGGCCCGGCGGTGTCGTAGGTGATGGAGCTGACGGCGACGTTGTCGTCGGAGGCGCCGCAGGAGAGGTCTCCGAGGTAGAGCTGGCCTCCATTGTCGACACTGCAGCTGATGCGGTCGCAGCCATTGTCGGTAGCAGTTGTGCCAGTGAAGTCGTACTCCTGGTCAATCAGGATCACGCGCGCGGTGTCGTCGGAGAGCCATGAGGCTAGTTCCTCGACGGATGAAGGCGCCGCCGCCGTGGCATCGCCGCCACCGGTGACGCCCGTAGCGAATCCGTACGCTGTGCCGACGACAGACTGGGCAGAGGCAGCGGAGGCCGCCGCCAGGATGATGGAGGCTGACTGGAAGCGCATCTTGGTATTCACTGATAAGACTGAGACTGGTGTAAAGAATGCACGGGTAGGGATAGATTAACAGAAAGTTCACTTAGGCCAGCCCAAGATCCAGTCCAAATGCGTCGAAACGAAAGAATAAAACAAGAACAGCGGGTTGAAAGCGGATGGCTCCTCTGAAAACAGTTCCAGATGCTGGCTTCTTATACTATCTCTCATCGTGGTTCTGATTGACGGGAAGTTCATCGCGAACCTAGCTAGGGGGTAGCGGTTCACCGTTGCCAAGATATTGCACGGAGCAGACGACCCATGGATTTCTCCGCCAGAAACACCACCACTCGTTTCAGGAGCCGCGTATTTTCCCCTTGTCGACTTCTCGGCCGATAGGCTACGGAGTTGTAGCTGTATTTGATTCAAAAGCCTAGCAGTTTCCGGACCAGTGTCCAAGCTAAAAGTCATCTCCGTGCCTATGGACGTCCACTTAATCTTCTTTGGTAATCGTCTGGAATGTTGAAACGTTCTCTGGGCGCTCTATTAGTCCACCCCACCCAACCCGTTTCCAATGTTCACGAAACATGCTACATATGCCTGTCAACCCAAACAATTATGAAATTGTCGATCAGCTTTCTGGCCATGAGCGGCTTGCAAGTGACTACTGTCACAATGGATGCAGCATAGAGGGAACGTGTGACGCGCAAAAGTCGATACAGGCATGAACATCGGGGTCCAGCAGCTCTTTTCGCATTCGGGGAAGAAACACCTGCGCTTCGTCGTACGGCAATCAAAGGTTTTCGAGCACGATGCCATGGTATGTCTGTTGCTATGGAATTCTTCTAAAAAACGGAGGGCAAAAATAAAAGTTGCCCCGAGTATCTCAGCCAGCCCACGTATCGAGAAGCCTAAAGAAGTACATATTCCATGCTCCCCAGTGACACATCCTGTCATTTCTCAGACGTAGTAGGGTTAAAATATTCCTCTGGAAAGGTCCAATGGTTGTTGGAATCATCAACTTCAAAGCAATAGTCCGGCCGATCAAATTCGGACTGGATGGGAAGCCAATGCCTATGACTTCAGTAGCTGTATGCTGGTCTGCGAAATCACCACAAAGAGACAATCAAGAACGAGAATAAGAACGTATAAAAGGAGACTTAGATGGACCAGACGTCTGTTCCGCGCCCAATCTCCAGGACGCTCTAATACCCGGTTAGCCTACACTGTGGTTTCAACATGAACAACGGGGAGCATTCCTGCACATTGTTCCGAGGAGCGGCCTCCTAGTTTTCCTTCGAGAACAATCTGGTATTTTGTTCCTTCCGACACCAATCAGAAACAGTAAGCGAGTGTTGAAATCGAGAGGGTACTTCAGACACTAGATCTTCAGCCTCTGGCTGCTGATCGTCATTTGGATCATTATTTGCGATGTCAGTTGCTGGCCGGATTATGCCCAGTCTATGCGATAACTAGACCTCCGATAACTAACGGTATGCTCTGCCTTGATAGGATAGATATTGGTGACTATTATCCCATATTTAGACTAAGAAATGGATGATCTGAACGAGCCAGTGTCGCTGACTCGAGTTCTACTCGTGTTTGCTCGGCGAATCCCTTGAGGATGGCAGCTTGTCTTCCACCTCTGAATGAGACGAATCGCCGTGATCTACATTCTGTAACCAAATGTAAATATTCAGCACTGCAGATGGCGAATAGGCGAGCAGGATGTCTTACGAGTTCAATTAGCCAGGTGGCTAGCTCGTGCGGTTCGTTCGGCGATGATCCTCTTGATGACGTGGTTCTCAGCGACTGCCAGGGCGACACGCCTGGGCGAGGCAAACCACATGCTCCAGTATCATGATCAAGTTCAAAAAAGGGTTTCGTAAAAGATTTCATAGTGAAGAAAAGCTACAAATAAACAAAGAGGGAATAAGGCAGAGTCTCTTCAGGAAGAGGGGTACAATACATCCTGTCCAATTTACGATGTGTCGTAGTCTAGTACAACCCACTATAAACTGGCCGCCTTGCCTTTTGTTTTCACAAAAACCTATCCATACTAAGACGTAAAACTGCCGTGTTTTGTTCATGGAGTAAGGTCGCGCGTGTGCAAGCTGAAAACGCCCATATACTCATTTAGGCCGGCTTCTATCCCACTGGTATCCCAATCATTGATATGGCTGGAGGCTATGGGGGTACATGGTGTTGGAATCGTTACCATGACCTCACATTTGACGTAGAAATTTGCTATTATCTCCCGTTGCTAGAAGAGGCATGTTGCAGGAGATGCCTACTGTCGATGGTCGGCGTCGTTATAAATCAGTTCCCGAGCCTCTTCCTCAACGGATATTTAGTGCCCGACACATCCCTCAGTCTGAGTTCAGTATTTGAAATAATTGCAAAACTCGTGGCACACGTAACCCTAGTCTCTATCTGTATCTCCATACACAATCTCTTGACAACTGCAGTTATATATAGAACTATAGTTACTAACTACTACCGTGAAACCTTCCGCAAGTTACTTAAACGGATCCAGATCATGAAATCGGAGCCTTTAGTACCTATTACAGAATGTGATGAACCCACCTGTTTCTGAACTGACTAGCAGGATGGTAGTGAGGCAATGGATTTACCCGAGCAAAGAGCATGACATGTTGATTTCTCACGAACGACAGTAGACTGACTCGCTTCGGCGTAGCGTGCCAACTGGTAAGACAACAGCGGGGCCTCTTGAACCCGAGCAAATGACCGAGTATCGTCAGACACATCCGCAGTCGGCGGCGTAGCATCGATCGAGGCCCTTCGGTAACATCGGCGGTGGCGACCATTCTCGACGTCGCTTACCGCGTCTGTTATAAGGTGCCGCATCTCCAACCCTGCTGATTGGAGAGTTAAACAGATGCAAAAGTTCGCCGAGTTTTTTTCTTCTCTCTCTTTAATCTCGATCATCTGATAAGACAAGGCTAGAACGCGGATCAGCAGCGCTTTGGGATCCATCCCCGGCCGACACACCAACCACATCGTCGATATGGGGCCAATAGCACAAGGACCGTCCTCAGTCTTTGCTCCTTTGAGAAGAAACCGCCTTCCACGACTCCACAGAATCCTTGGACTAGATGCAACCTTGCATTGCAGAGATGCTGCGAACCGGTGGCGTGCCCTTTTTGCCTGCCCGGAGCCCACCTAAGCGCATCCTTCGCCCGCTAGAGGATCCTCAGCTCCCAGGACGGTGGATTGCAGCGTGGAGAACTATCGGAAGCATCGAGCTTGGCGGACGGATGGTGCGTTGCTTGGGTCCTTGGCCGATCCCGCCAAGCATCTTCCGCGGACTTGTCCATCACTCTTAAACCCTCATCGCTGCACAGCGGACTGTTTCTTGTCTTCTTCATGCATTCTCGCCTCGTGTAATCCATCATGGCCACCACCATCAGCTCAACGGCTCCTCAGCCCACAGCCATCAACTCAATGGCGCCTCAGCCAACAGCCGAGGTGCACCCCAGCGTCGCCCATGAGATCAAGAAGCAGCTCTCGCACGATCAAGAAATACAGGACCTCCACGACGACGAAAAGCCCGAACTTAGCGACGAGGAGGCCAACAAGCAAGATGGTGTCAAGCGTGTCGAGGCCATCACCGCTGTGTGGTCTAAGCAAATGCTGATCATCATGTTTGTCCTGTAAGTTCAATACGCGTAGTTGTACCAAGTGTTCTCTACTAACCACGCGCAAGCCTTTACCTCGTCTCCTTCACCGACCAGCTCCTCCAATCCGTCCAGGGCACCCTGGTTCCCTACATCACGTCCGAGTTCAGCCAGCATGGTCTGCTCGCGACCGTCGGTATCGTCGCCACCATCCTCGGCGGTGTCTGCAACCTCACCATCGCCAAGGTCATTGATATCTGGGGCCGCGTCGAGGGTTTCCTGTTCATGCTGCTGCTTGTCACCGTGGGAATGATCATGAAGGCCACCTCCACCAACGTCGAGATGTACGCCGCCGCTCACACCCTTTACTGGGTTGGCCACCTGGGCCTGGGATACATCATCACCATTATCCTGGCCGACATCACGAGTCTCCGGAACCGAATTGTGCTTTTCGGTCTGAACTCAACCCCCATCATCGCCACGACGTTTGCCGGCCCGAAGATTGCCGACCTGTTCTATACCAACGTCAACTTCCGCTGGGCCTTTGGAGCCTTCTTGATCATCCAGATTGTCTTCTGCGTTCCTGTTGCCGTGATTTTCCTCTGGAGCAAGCGGAAGGCTGTGGCGCGTGGCATCTACCCCGAGCGGGCCAAGAACCGCACCATGATAGAGTCCGTCAAGTACTACTTTATTCAGTTCGATGGTAACAAAATGTGTTATTGCCCTTTTTTAGAGAGACTCGCTAACGTCCATCAGTTGTCGGCATGTTTCTTACCGTCTTTGGATTCTCCCTCCTCCTGCTGCCCTTTAGCCTTGTTTTCTACGCCCCCAACGGGTGGAAGACGGGGTACATCATTGCCATGATCGTTCTCGGCATCGTCCTGCTTGCCGCCTTTGCCGTCTGGGAGAAGTTCTTCTCGCCTGTGCCGTACATCCCCTTCAAGTTCCTCAAGGATCGTACAATTCTTGGTTCTTGCCTGATGTACGGCATCATGTTCTGTTCCATCTTGTGAGTATATCTAATCATCATGACCTCTCCCGACGGTGGCCTTACATGTACTAACAATCATTAATTAGCTGCTGGGACTCGTACTACTTTTCCTACCTCCAGGTTGTCCACAATCTCGACATCACCAGTGCAGGCTACGTCCTGAACTCTTTCTCCCTCATGTCGTCATTCATCGGACCTTTTGTTGGAATGTGAGTTCTCTATTCATCTTGACACACACGCATCGTCTGACCTTCCATAGCGCTATCCGTTACATCGGGTCTTTCAAGTGGCCTTCCATTGCTATGATGCCCTTTGCCGTCCTCGGCACTGCTCTGCTTATCCACTTCCGAACCCCAAACACGGACACTGGCTACCTCGTCATGTGTCAGCTCTTCAACGGCATCTACAGTGGTGTCTGGGCCCTCACCGCTCAACTGGCTATCATGTCCCGCGTCACTCATCAGGAGATCGCTGTATCTATTGCTTTGTATGGCCTCTTCGGCTCTATTGGCGCCGCCGTGGGTTACGCTATTGCTGGTGCCCTGTGGACCAACATCTTCCCCGTTCAACTCCTTGCCAGACTGCCCGACGACAGCAAGGACCTTATGGCGTCCATCTATGCCGATATCACCGTGCAGCTCTCCTACCCTCCGGGCAGCGAAATTCGAGAAGCCATCAACGACGCCTACTCGGATGTGCAAAGGAAGATGGTAATCACCGGTGTGGCTTTAATCCCGCTCTGCCTTGGGTGTCTCTTCATGTGGAAGAACATCAACGTGAGGAAGTTGGAGGAGACGAGGGGCAAACAAAACAAGGGCAATGTGTGGTAAGCCCCCAGTAGTCGTTGATAGTAATGATTTCAGGTCTTGGCCCTGAATTATACACGACTTCACATGGGCTCAAGTCTTGCCCCTGTAAAACTCACCCACACTCTCTCAGAGTTGCCCGATTTGAATGTTTCTTCGATGACCCCCGCATCAGTAAGTTAACTACTAGTACCTGATAACAATTGTCGGGCATGATGATGATTCCGTCATGGCCAGCCCGCGTTTTCTTTGGTGTATGAGCTATTGTATAAATCACCCTGCTTTGCTATGAGGCTGGCTTCTCCATCGCATCTCTCACATTCCTCTCTCAAGAGCATTGACCTCTAGAATCTATTCAATAGGACGACGGTTTTCGACGAAAAACACAACATGGCTTCTTTGGACTGGCAGACACTTATCCAGGCGAAGCAGGCCGATCGTGATGGACGAACCCGACCTGAATAGCGCCTTGAAGAAAGAATCACAAGCCAGGTGTCAGCGCTTTCGATCTTCTCGACCAGACCAACCTTCTTTCGCTGAGGAACGTGAAATTATGGAGAAGTACGATGCAACGGCACTTATCAAGATGATGGCCGTACGCGCTATATCACCAGTCGAAGCGACTCCTAGCACGGGAAGGACGACCATGGGGCCATTCCATGGGCTGCCGATTAGTATCAAGGTCCGTGATCTACCCCATCTCGTCAGACAGGTCTGGGTTGGCACATTTGCTGATATCGACTTCAGGATATGCTAATGGTGAAGGGAGAGGCGGCCACATTGGGATTTGTGTCGTACCTAACCAAGCTTATAGCCGACGAGAACTCAGTCTTGGTAGACATGCTTCTGGAGGCTGGAGCTGTGTTGTTGTACTGCAAGACCAATGTCCCTCAGACACCCTTTGTACGTGTGGGCCTACAATGGAACTACCGCATCCAACAACAATACAGCGTTTTTAATCGTAACACTCGCTCCTTATCCTATCATCTAGACCAAGCAGTGTCCGATGCAGGAGCCTGCTTAGCCTCTTCGAGATTCAGTTGCAATTCTTACCGAGGTGCATGACACTAAGGAATCAAGCATGCGCCTCATTGATCCCACCACGTCATACGTGCCTCAACCCAAACCACCATACCTTCCTGGGTGTCTATAAATGTTCGCTTTTAGAGCTTCTAGGAGAATCTTTGGCTGGGTATTCCATCTTCCACATTTCCTTGTCTTTTCCAAACCTTCTCATCCCGTCAGCCCAGCCATGGCATCATCGCCTTCACTCACTTCCTTTACGGCACTGTCGTTCGATGTTTATGCAACATTGATCGACTGGGAAAGTGGCATTTATACCGCTTTGGCGTCACTGAACTCCCGCATTCCAGAGACTCATCCGCTCAAGAGGAATAAGCGGGCGCTTCTGGAGATATTCACGCGTCATGAGGAGATCTTGCAAGGGAAATATCCCGACATGAACTATGCTGAGCTTCTTGGCCTGGTATACGCCGAGATAGCCACCGAGCTGGAAATCCCATTGGAGTCAGAGAGCATTGAACAGGAAAAGACGGCATTTGGAGGCACTGTCGGGCTCTGGCCTGCCTTCACTGACACCGTGGAGGCGCTGAAGCTATTGCAAAAACGATACAAACTCATCGTGCTGTCAAACGTCGACGCCGAGTCCTTTTCTCGGACACTCAGCGGCCCTTTGGAGGGCGTGCACTTCGACGCTGTCTACACGGCCCAGCAGATCGGGTCGTACAAACCTGACTTGCGGAACTTCGAGTATATGATTCAACATGCCGAGAAGGACTTGGGCGTTAAGCGAGATGGGTTTCTACACACGGCACAGGCGCTGAAGCATGATCATGTACCGGCGCACAAGTCGGGGCTCCAGTGTTGTTGGATTGAGAGGGCAGGCAAAGATGCAGCAATTGGTGGCAGGCCGGAGGACTTTGGTGATAGTTTGGACTTATCGTTCCGATTCAAGACGCTTGGGGAGATGGCGTCTGCGGTTGAGGAAGCATTTGACAATGGAAAGACAGCTTAGGTACTAGGATGACTACTTCAAGAGGCACGACGTCTCAGAAAAGACACGATTTTCTAGTTTCATCTCTCTGACCGTTATTTGGGGGCGTCGAAAGCTCGTTGTCACGATTAACGAACAATGGATCTTAAATAAATCGGGCGGAAGGGCCTTGAAGTACGAAGCTGGAGTCAAAGATTCTGTTGCTGACGGTGGACCGAAGTAGTCCCTTTTGTATTACTTATAGGCTAACATAATAGAGATAAGTTATTGGTTAAAATGTCCAAAACTTCCGAGGTATTGTTGATGACGAGAGTGACACGTTCTATGCTAACATTTAGCGTGAAGATGGTCTTTGGTATCATCCTATTCCGAATTGAGAATAAATGGCATTCTATGCCGAGCTACCGGATAACTCTTCCCCACACTCAACCTCGTGCCTAGTCGTACTTGGTCACAGATAACACGGGCCGAACCCCTCATCTTGATCCACCGGGATCCGTATATGGCCCTGCAACCCACCTGAAAAGACCACAGCCTCAGCCTCTGACACTAAGACTGAAACAGTCCATTTTGTCAACCCTCGCCGAGTCGAGAACTGCCTAGAAGTCATGGCACGTCGGCGTGATCGAACCTTTACCGTGCGTGAGTACCGTGGCAGCACTCGAGACCGGGATGTCGGATGGTTTCTGGCTTCCAAGTTCCACTTGGACACCAAGACTCTGCAAGGATTGAACCTGGCTAATTTTCAACCCGGAGCTAGGGCTGCTGGAAGTGTAGAGCCAGAAAGGTCAAGGTGTGACACTCCAGCTATACAACGCAGACTCCGAGACTTTCCTGCTTACTCTCCTCCTCTGGCTAGTGCGATGAAGCCAAACCGGAGTGCTTGGCCTGTCGACGCATCGGTGTCAGTTGCACTGGCTACAGCGTCAAGTTTGCGTGGGTAGAGGACGATGGCCAGATAGTCGCATCGCAAGGTCGACGAGTCCTTCCATGTGGTAAGTATTCGCTCTGCTCCACTGGTAGGCGGGCAGAACACTGCAATGCTGATTTCTACCGACTCTTTGCTTGTAACGCTGCCTGTGCTGACTATCACATAGAATCGACCTGGAAAGGCATCGAACCTTTGCCTTCTGACGTGGTGGACCTCTTGATTGCCCAATGTGACGAGA
Organism: Neonectria punicea; assembly: GCA_037954315.1. Lineage (NCBI taxonomy): Eukaryota > Fungi > Ascomycota > Sordariomycetes > Hypocreales > Nectriaceae > Neonectria > Neonectria punicea. The sequence goes on along the minus strand of JAZAVJ010000186.1, from coordinate 61,736 downwards.
GCAGCGGCGTGACACAACCGATGCCCCGGCCATACTCCATATCGTCCTGGAAGGTCGTGAGCTATAATCCCTTCCTGGTGTTTACAGGCTCTCGTCTAAAGCTTCCTCAACCTGATCAAGAGCAAGATGTATCAAGCTCGGCATTGCATTCTATACCCTCGACGATGACGAACTTCCCGGACTTGACATGGGATGAAGTATTCTTGTTCCACCACTACGTGACGCACGTGGCTATTATCATGATGCCCTACGAGCATCCACGCAACCCTTGGAGGAGCCAGTACCCCGCTACAGCTCTACAACTAGTTTCTTCTGGGCAGAAGTCTCTTTACAGCGCCATGTTGGCGCATGCCGCTTTCAACGTAGCTCATCTGCGTGGCATTGATCTAGAAATGCTGGAAATCGGCTCCACGCATTATGGCCATGCTATTCAGGAGCTGCTGAGCACTATTGCAAAAAAGAACGTTGATTTTTCTGGCACTATGGCGTCAATGATGACACTCATGTTTGCTGAGGTATGGGAACAATACAATAGTAACTTGGGAGATCTGGTATGGTTCGCTAACAGGAGCAGCTTTACAGCGGCCCATCTGGCTCGTGGAGACATCACTTCGAAGGGGCATGGACATGGTTGAAAAAGCACAGCGACTCCGAGCCATGGAAGTCCACAGACCTGGTCTGCATCTCTCTACAAAGCCTGAACATCATCAAAATCATCGGCGATACCTCAAAGGTCGAACGAGCTCCACGACACCGAGAAGCGCCAAAAGCTGCAGAACTGGCAGTGGTAACCCCGCTTGTGTCTACATCTGAGTTTGGATTTACGATTGGTGCGCCTCGAGATATCTTGGACTGCATAGCAAGGATCACCGAGTTTAGGAACAAGTCGGACACTGAACGCTCAGAAGGCGAAGTCGATGAGTTGCTGCAAGTCATACTTGCACGTCTTAATATGCATCGGGGTCGGCATGAGACTCAATATACTTCCGATACTCAGTCCTTTGTTGGACAGTCGGAAGATGACAGCGCCTCTCTGGAGATCCTTGATCGTCAACAACAACCCCTTGGAGCTCCTGACCAGATTGGCGCATTTATCAACGCAGCATACATTTACTTGTACCGGTCATTGCTCAATGTGCCACCTTTGACAGTCAGGCCGTACGTCAACAAGACCTTCTCGCATGTATCTGCATATTTCACCATTAGCAACGGCAATTTCTCCATCTGGCCAGCGTTTATTGCTGCTGTTGAGGCCTATTCAGAAGAGGATCTAGCTGCAGCGAGGGTATGGCTCGATGGTGCAACGTCGTTTGGTATCGGGAGCAGAGATTCAATGAAGCGAGTCGTGGAAGAGGTCTGGAAACAACGGGAGGTAAAAAGTAGGGCATCTGGGATGGAACTGGGGCTCATTGCCGTTGACTGGAGGAGCGTGATGCAAGACCTTGATTGCGACCTGCTACTAGTCTAGGCAGATATCTGTTGAGTGTGCAATATAAACAGAGAAGTGTGTACCAGCATGATTCTGGGTCGTTCTATTAGAGCACTTCGGCCATTTCGGCAGCCCATTTCGGCTGGATGAATAAGGCTTTTGCTCTGACGAGCTCTCGGCCATCATCTGCACCAGAAACGGTTGCTTCCACCCAAGCCTTCCGACCTTGAATCTCCTTCGTCTCAGCCTCGATTAGGATGATGCTGTTGACGGGTATTGGACTCTTGTAGTCCAATCCGAGTCTTGCCGTCACAGCAATTTTCCCGGGTAAACGTGGAAAGCAGGCTCTTCCCATGCATTCATCGAGAAGAACAGCGGCGATGCCCCCGTGCACGATTCCCCTATGGCCTGCGAGCCTTAGACCGAGATGGTAGACGGCGAGGAGCGAGCCGGTGTCGTCGGTGAAGACATATGGTTCAACGATGGTCTCAGCGCCCGCGAGCGTTGCTTGGACAAGGCTGAAGGGTAGATCGTCTGGTTTGATGGCTAGCGGGGAGCGAGACATTTTGACAGTTGCACTGCGTTGCCGGAATTGGAGCACGGTGTAGTTGTTGGTTACTACCGTGTGCAACCGCTGGGCCGGGTTGACGTGTTCGCCGACGGGAACATGCCCTTGATTGTGAGGACTCTCTGGAGTAGACATGAGTGCTGGATACGACAATGAGACGACTCAAAATGATATTGATCAAGTAGCAGCATGTATACCTCACTTAAGCTGGGTAGGCCGTTTGTTATATGCTGGCGATGATGAGACATTGCCGTGGTATAATATGATGCATCGTCTGTTTGCTCGGTAAGGGTTGCCATTGTGAGGACGCTACTCCATAGACTGAGATATTTCGCTCGCTATAGATTGCTACAGTGACGCAAAGGGGCTGGAATCATGGGTGGATCTCTATAACCAACCCACTCGACCGAGAATGGATTACGAGACGACGGACAGTCTAATGCGTCTCGGCCGATATTTACTTTGACTCTCTTTCAGGGTTAGTTTGAAGTCCTGGGGTACAACCACCAGCAACGACGATTGTATTTGGTGGCGGATAGAATACGTCTATGTCGGCGAGAGACTGTGACCCTTCTCAGAATTCCTATAAGTAGATCCTCAATTTCGGGGCCTTTTCGTGCTCATTCTAGTATCAAAGCATCGTTCATTCACAACATCTTATCACCTAGTCTCAATTTCGGAAGTCAATATGGCCTCAAGCTCAGTTCTGGTGGAACACCCTGGTTCTGGCATCGCCAGGATCGTGTTGAGCCGACCCCAAGCCTTGAATGCCCTCAACGTTGATCTTCTCGACAGTCTGGTCCGGGCTCTTCGCGACAATTCCCAAGCCCGCGTCATAATTCTTGAAGGCGCGGGGGAAAGATCGTTTTGTGCCGGCGAGGATCTAAAGCAGACGCTTGCTCCCCAAACCGGCACTGCGCAAGAACTGCGCGAGGCCTTCCACAAACTACAAGACCTCACGCGTCTTACATCCTCCTCCCAGGCCATCGTCATCGCCGCCGTCCAGGGATTCGCCATCGGAGGCGGCGCGGAGCTCGCACTGGCTGCTGATTTTGTCATCGGCGGATCCGGTGCCAAGTTCCGATTCCCTGAAGTTCCCATCGGCCACGCGGCCACAGGCGGCATCACTCTGCGCCTCAGCCACATGGTCGGATTACTGAAGGCAAAAGAGCTGCTTCTCACTGGACGCTGGGTTGAGTCCTCGGAGGCGCTGAAGATCGGCCTCCTCAGCGAGATTAGCGAGGACCCGAAGCGTCGAGCCTTGGAACTGGCGATGCAAATGGCCCAGCTCCCAGCTACCTCGCTGGCATCTTCGAAGACCTCCCTGGAACGAGCCCTTTTCACGAATATGGAGGCTTGTTTACAGGATGAAGTCAACGTGGCGAGCTACTGTTTCGCACAGGGCGACGCTGCCAAGGCCTTTACGGATTTCGCCGCTCGGAAAACTCGCGAGAATCGCGCAGTTGTCACGACCGACGCAAGCACAAGCGAAGGAACTGTCAAACAGGATGTCTCCACTGCGAATCCAACTATCAGAGACATCAATGCCGCTCTCAAAGTAGCGGTGGAGCGTTTCTCAGACAGGCCGTTCCTCCGCTTTGCCGGCAGAGACATCACGTTCGGGGACTTTGACCGCGCGGTTGGGAAACTGGCCGGGGGGTTGAAGCAGGCAAATATCGGACCAGGTGATAGAGTGCTGGTGATGATGGCTAACAGCGTCGAGATGGTGTACTCGTGGATGGCTACGAATCGACTGGGTGCTGTGTGGGTTCCCGTCAACACGGCGCTGAAGTCTGTCACCCTGAAGCATGTCATTGAAGCTGCTCACCCAAAACTCGCCATTGTTGATGCTGCTCTGTGGACGGAGCTCAAGTCGTTGAACGTGTTGGAGGACAGCTCCGTTGTCATCAACGGCGAATGCGATGGTTTCATTACTAGGTTCTCCAGCCTCCTCGAATTTGGCACAACTGTGGACGCTGTCGAAGTGACACCTGCTACCACTGCTGCGTTTCTCTACACGAGTGGCACAACGGGGAAATCGAAACCGTGTGTGCTCTCCCACGAGTACTTCATCCTTCAGGGACGGACGCTGATTGACGGCTGTGGGCTACGAGAAGACGACGTCCTGTTCTGTCCATTCCCTCTCTTCCACGCTGATTCAACGGCACTCACTGTCATCCCGGCTCTTCTCCTCGGTGCTGTCGCTGCGCTCTCAACTCGATTCAGTGCCAGCCGGTTCTGGGACGAGATTCGTGCTGCCAAGGCTACTGTCTACGACTTCATGGGCGCTACATTGGCATTGACGTATAAGCAGCCGCCCAACGACCGCGACCGCGACCATGGAGTACGTCTGGCCTGGGGAGTGCCGATTCCACAGTTCGCTGGAGACTACGAGAAGAGATTTGGCCATCCGCTTATCACCCTGTATGGAAGCGTCGAGGCCAGTTTGCCCATCTTCCAAGACCGAAGCCGCAAACTCCCCACTGGCTCGTGCGGAAGACCGAGAAAGGGCATCCAGCTTCGCATCGCCAACGACATGGTTGAGGAGCTGCCTGCCAACACCCCGGGCCACCTGCTATTGAGAAGTGACGAGCCCAATGCCTTCTTCCAAGGATACTTCAACGACGCGGAAAACACGGCATCGGCGTTCCGGGGTCTGTGGCTGCACACAGGAGACATTGCGAAAGTGGACCAAGAGGGAAACGTGTACTTTGTCGGGCGGATCAAAGACGTGGTGCGACGACGTGGCGAGAACGTCAACGCGTGTGAGGTGGAAGACGAGTTCCTACAGCATCCGGACGTGGTCATCGCAGCGGCGTACGGGGTTCCGTCACAGCTGGGATCCGGGACGGAGGAGGATGTCAAGGTGGCGGTGCAGATGCGGGTGGGAAGCACGGTGGATGAGAGAGGGCTGTGGGAGTGGGCGGTTGAACATATGGCGAGGTTTCAAGTTCCCAGCGTCATCGAGTTTGTTGAAGAGATACAGAAGACGCCGACTGGGAAGATGGAGAAGGGAGGGTTGAGAATCGAGGGTGGTCAGCGATTTGATCTTCAGACCTTAAAGAGATAGACGGAAACATATCTATCTCTTCTCATAAAATCTCGCAGTCTGTGGCTATTCCTTCCGTAGGGTGTACCTCAACGTCCTAACGGGCGATACTCCGCGATGGTGGAGTCACGGCATTAGTGGAGTCGGCAGTTGCGGGGTGAGGCAGACCGGGATGCCGGTTAAAGGGCGACAGACGCGTATAATATCATATGACATATTAAAAGCTGAACTGAGGCTCTCTTTGCTCTGAATTCTTCTTCCCTTCGACTGTATCTTATGCGTGGCTTTCTTACCCAACTCTATCATGCCGTCGATTCGCAACCCCATTCTCCCCGGGTTCAATCCCGACCCGTCCATCGTCAGAGTCGGCGACGACTACTACATCGCCACGTCCACATTCGAATGGTTTCCCGGCGTGCAAATCCATCACTCCAAGGACTTGGCCAACTGGGATCTCATTACCCGCCCGCTGACTCGCAAGACGCAGCTGGACATGCGAGGAGACCCCGACAGCGGTGGAATCTGGGCTCCGTGTCTTACCCACGATGGCAACAAGTTCTGGCTGGTCTACACCGACGTCAAGCGCAAAGACGGCTCCTTCAAGGACCTGTACAATTACATCGTCAGTGCCCCGGCCATCGGAGGACCCTGGTCTGACCCTGTTCACGCCAATTCTTCGGGAATCGACCCTTCTCTGTTCCACGATGACGATGGCCGGAAATGGTTGGTCAACCAGCTCTGGGATCATCGCTGCCGGCCTCGCTTTGTCGGCATCGTCTTGCAAGAGTTTGATCCTGACTCAGGCAAGCTCGTCGGTCCTAAAAAGAATATTTTCAAGGGAACCGAGCTCAAAATCACCGAGGGCCCTCACCTTTACAAGCGGAATGGGTGGTACTATCTCTTGACAGCTGAAGGCGGTACCGCCTACCAACACGCTTGTACCCTGGCTCGCTCTCGCGACATCTGGGGCCCGTACGAACTGCACCCAAACAAGCGAATCCTGACCTCTAAGGATGCGCCATTTGCTGCCCTACAGCGCGCCGGACATGGCGACATCGTTGAGACGCCGGAGGGAAAGACCTACTTGGTCCATCTGATGAGTCGTCCGACGACACAGAACCGCCGAAGCGTACTTGGCCGTGAGACGTCGCTGCAAGAGGCGTACTGGGCTGACGACGACTGGCTCTACGTTAAAAATGGTCCCGTCCCTTCGCTCCATGTTGAAGTCCCCGGAACTCAGGATGAAAGTGTGTACTGGGCAGAGAAGCGCTACACGTTCGAGGACGGGCTACACAAAGACTTCCAGTGGCTCCGAACTCCCGAGCCCGACCGGATCTACTCGACAGACAATAAAGTCCTCACGCTCTTTGGCCGCGAGGCTATCGGCTCCTGGTTCGAACAGGCACTCGTAGCAAGGCGTCAGACCCATTTCTCCTACGACGCTGAAACCATCGTCGACTTCTCCCCCACCGATGAGCGGGAGTTTGCTGGCCTCACGGCGTATTATAGCCGATTCAACTTTTTCTATCTCACTGTGACGGCTCATTCGGATGGAAAGCGGCAGCTGCTTATTATGCGCTCCGAGGCATCCTGGCCAGATGGCAATCTTATGGAGCCCTTCGACGAACCTGTCCAAGTCCCCGACTCTGGAAAGATTACACTGGCACTGACTATTCGCGGACCAGCTCTCCAGTTTTACTATGCGCTTGAGGGCGAGCAGCTGAAGAAGGTCGGACCTGTTCTCGATGCGTCCATCCTTTCAGACGAATGTGGAGGACACCAGGCCGATGGCAGCTTTACTGGGGCCTTTGTCGGCGTGGCTTGCTCGGATGTGAACGGGACTGTCAGGCCTGCCAAGTTCGACTACTTTATCTACCGACCTGTTCACGATGAAAGTGATCGTTACGAAGTTTAGTTGATGAGGGCTAGTTGAATAGGATAGTCTCTCCGTCTTTTGAGGCACTAGTTTGAGGGTTTGGGGATTTGATGGCAGATCGATGCGGTTAATGAAAATGCTCATGTTTTTTTAACACATCCTACGAGCGCAATACAATTGCTATTAGTCAAAGAGCCATGCAAAGATACAGTAGGGTCTTGCTGCGTGGCGTTCTAGGGTTATGCTGATCGTCGCGGAGTGTCGCTCCAAGGTGACTGCATGACGTAGATCTCCGGACTTATAGTCACCGTGACAAGTGACGGAAATGCTAGACATGTCGGAACTCGTATGAGAAAAAGAGAAATGCGCAATTAATGTCTCAACTATGAATGAAAGTGGCCTTGGGCGGATTGATCCAAGATGGAACCCTATGCTCTCGCGTTCACGATGCAGAGGACAGTCCCGTTGCACAACGTCTCTTTAAAAAGAACGAAGAAGTCATGACTCAAATCTCGTGGCCCACTGGGTAATTAACCAAGAGGTGCGCACGAAAACGGTCCGCCAATAGAATGTGATTCGAACTTCTCAATCTGTAAAACGAAGGGTTAGTTTTCGCGCCATGGTCGCTCAAGGATTTTAGGAGACTCCTTACCAGTACTGCAATGGTGGCATACGTGCCGCATCCCAGGATAATGACTCCAACCAGGAAGACAAAGCCGTTGCAAAGGGCGGTTCGTAGGTTGTGCTTCTCATACCACTTGCCCTCCCTGAGTAGGAAGTACCACATAAGGGGAGGAAAGTAGAATGAGAGACCAGAAACAAATAGCGAGGCACTGATGGACAGCAACTCAGAAAAGAAGGGGATGGCCTCGGCGATGATCCATGCAATGAGAGTAATGACCGAAACAAGGGCTAGCCATGTGATCCAGCCTTTCTTGGTGTTGACATAGCGAACAACGGAATCTTTGTACATCTTTCCGTGGATATATCGAGCGACGACCGTGGTATTGATAGATCCAGAGATAAAGATGACCGGCAAGGCAATCCCAAAGACGATTCGGGACACTGTAGGCCCAGCGGATAGCAAGGCTGGTGATTTAACGTCCTGGCCGACGAAGGCATATGTAATAGCTCCCGTGAGTGTGTAGATGACGATTTCGATAACTCCCAGCGACCAAATCGATTTGACGTAGTCTTTTGGCGTGTGCATTTCTTCCATAAAGGACGGCTGTGCGCCAGCAAAGGCATATGCGAAGACGATGCTGTTGACCGCGATGAAGGCATCAGCAAATTTGAGATCCTCCTTGGGCCAGGCAGACCAAGTTGCAGCAGCCAAGCCTCCAGGCTCGTTTGAGCCTTGAATTCCGGTCGCAACCATGGTGATTCCAATGGCAAGGATGATGGAAGCGAAATCGATGTAGCCCAGAATCGCAACCTCGGCAAATGATGGTGGGATAGCGAGTAGCAGCAAGATGATGCCTGAGATGAGCCCAAAGACGACAGAGCAGAGGTCGCTTTGCGTGATGTTGTTGAACGCAATCGTGCCGGTGAGACAATGCGACCCGACAACCAGCGTCAACTGCGATACGAAGATGGCAGCAAACAGATGATAGCCAAAACTTCCCCACATCAGACGCCCAATGTCGGCGTAATGAGCAACATGTGGATATTTGAGGGTAACTTGGCCCACGATGTAACTGGCGTAGATGGCAATAAGGCCGATGCCAACGCAGAGGATGACACCCGCAACCATGCCGAGAGTCGCAAACGCAGAAGGCAAGCCCAGACTCCCCAGGGCGATGGCCTCAACGATGAGGACCACGGTCAGTCGCTTCCATCCAAGGCGGTGGAAATGGGCGTTTCCTTCGATGACCTTTTGCTTCTCGGCGTCGGACTGGTCGATGTCGCCTACCACTTCGCCGAACATGATGCCGTTGGACATGTGAGGCGAGATCACGTCGCCGTCGTATTTTTCTTTGCCAGCAGCGTCGCCGCCGCGGACTTCGGTGATGGCGTGATCCATTTATAGGCGCGGAGGAAGGTTGGCGAGTAGGGTTGTGCGGTCGAGAAGGTTCATGCGGTTGAGAAGTTATCCGAACGGGGAGAGGAGCCTGCGAAACAAGCTTTGCTGTAACCTGGATGTCTCTCTATAGAGGTAATGGGTGAAGCCCTAATGATAGAAATCTGGGCTGGAGAGGATATATAAAGGTCTTGAATCATGCGCGCAGGTTGGGCTCTTCTGGTCGGTTTGAACGGGCTCAGAGCGGCGGATTCTCCACCATGGCGTTATGGAGAAGCTGACGGAAGCATGGTGCCTGTACCCCAGATGGAGAAGAACATCTCCAGACCTTCTCCCCCACGAGACAGGGAACAGGGGAAGGGCGCGGGGGATCGTTGGCAATGACTTGTACAAATCGAGTTGCACTGACTCGAGTTGGATGAAGATACGAGACGTGACACGAAGTATAATCCTGGGCTGCTTGTTCGGAGACTCGGGATCTGGGGAGTGGTCCGCAGAGAAAGCAGGATGACCCTTGTCCTGCCTCTACGAGCAGCTCGGTTTTCGACCGGCTGTCTGTCCTCCCTGGGCTATCGCACAAGTGACCGATAATTCCGAGAGGAAGCCAACTAGACTACGGAAAGGCGGCTCTGAAATCAAGCCATGAATTTTGACTCAGGGGTCCTTGTTGTCAACCCGAAGTAAACCGCAAATACTCGGTTGCTCGGCGCCGTCCTGGGATGGAAGGTCGAGGCGCTACGCGAGGACATTGACGAAAGAAAGTCGAGGCGAGGGGCCATTGCGACCTAGTTTACGTCACAATAACAACTAGGTATTAGCCACTGGATTTCATTACAACGTCGCAGGATCAGGTTGTTCTCGATGGTCTGTTTTGTTGTTTGACTATCTCTACGATGAGGTGTAGGATTGACAAGTGCAAATCCTTGGACAGAGAAGACAGTATCAATGTGATTACCATGAGCTTTACAATATTCTAATTATTTGTCTGTCAGACTGAACTCCAGACCTTCCTTCCACCGTACCAAGTCTCTTTAATCTCTGCCGCCAGCAACTTCTGCGCGTCCCACTCCATATCCACAACAATCATATCCGCCGCCTTGCCCACCTCGAGACTCCCCGTCCGGCCCTCGGCGAAGACGCTCTTCGCCGCACCAGCCGTCGCCGCCGTGATAGCCTCACACACGCCAAGCCGAAAATGCTCATTCACAGCATCGAGAATCTCCGGCTCCCGCGCCGACCGTCGCGTCGTAGCGATGTAGAGGTTGTGTAGCGGGTCCCACGGCGAGGTTGGGCTGTCGCTCCCCAGGGCCATCAGGGCGCCCGCGTCGGCGAAGTCGCGGTATGCAAAGGCGCGGCCGCAGCGGTCGGGGCCAAGGAGACGGGGCCAGGCTCGTAGAATTGCGGGATCGGCGTGGACGGGCTGGACGGAGGCTGTGATGCCGAGTTCGCCTAGTCGTCGCGCGTCTTCGGGCGAGACGAGCTCGAGATGCTCGATGCGATGACGACCGCCTGGTTTTGTGTGCGCCTCGAGGACATCTACGGCCAAGCGCACAGCGCCATCGCCTATAGCGTGCAGGGCAATTTGTAGTCCGGCGTCTGAGGCCCCCTGAATAATAGGTTCCAGATCGGCCCTGGACCAGATAGGCGCTGGGGAGTCGATGGTCGAATATGGTTCTGAAAGGTAGGCGGTGCAGGCATCGACGATTCCATCGCACATGATCTTGATCCCAGCGATGCGAAGATCCGGCGATGATTCTTGGTTATACTTGGCGTTAAGAGCAATCGCCCGGTTCAGCTGCTTCACGCGATCTTCCTTCGTGCCAGCCGGCTTAATCAGCCAGTACGCAACGATGCGAAGGGGAAGATCCGGTCTCTCGTCCCGTAGAGCCAGGAGAGCTTCCCACGCAGCCTCGTCCATAGCCATCTCCACAACACCAGTGTATCCAGCGGCGTTATATGTTTCAGTGGCGGATATGATGGCGTCCATTCGCTCTCGCTGGGACGCGACGTTGGCCAGGTGCGGCCAGATCAGAGTGAAGACGGCGCCTTCGCTTAAGACCCCAGACGGCTTGCCATGGACATCGCGCTGGATCTTGCCGCCAGGTGGATCCGCCATCTCTGCAACACCGAGTTCGGCGAGTGCAGAAGAGCTACACCAGGACGCGTGTAGATCTTTAGAATCGATGAAGATGGGTCGGGAGTCAATCTCATCTAACATGGCGGCGTCGACGCCATCTGGAGTCATGAAGAGCACCCAGCCTTTAGCGAGAATTCGGGGGGCATCAGGATTCGCCTTAGCGAACGACTTCAGTGCTGATAGGATGTCATCGAGGGATTTGCAATGATCCAGACTGAGCTTCTTCAAAGACTGGCCTAGGAGTAGGAGGTGCATGTGGCCGTCGATGAATCCCGGGAGGACCGTTCTTCCACCCAAGTCCTGAACAGTGACAGCGTCTGTAAGATAATTCGTTTCCAGGTCAGCTCGAGAGCCAAGGGCGGCGATCTTTCCACCGCTGACAACCATGGAGTCGGTAAAGGTCGGCTGGCCGTCGAGACCAACCCCGGCCTTGGACAGGACGCGGCCATTGACGAATAGAGTAGTCGAGGAGGCCATGATGGAACGATACCGAGTGTTCGGTATTGGTGGGAGTTGTGAGGCGTCCCCGATGCCCATGTTGACGATGGTGTGAAGGCTTTATGCTTCGTCGGATATATGTCATAGTTATAGCGGAGAGTAGCACAATTACATAATGAGTCTATCTGCGAGTCACTAGGTGTATGTATATCTCCCATGTCCTTCAGCCCTTGCTCCATCTGTCCTCGTCTCTCTCTTTATCGCGCTCGTAGTGGAGCGTCTTTGTGTAAAAGTCTCTCATAACAAGTCATAGATACGCGGAACTCGGGCTTCGGGATTGATCAAAATCAAGTTAAAAGCCACCTGTATCCACTGGTGAATTAATGACTCTTAACTGGAATACTTACTGTCAGTTGGCCACGCTCGGCTCAAGCAGTTTCGCGTCGACTTTCCTTCCCAGGACATATCCAAACGGCATAGCGCCGTCTTGCGGGGATGCTCGAGTCGAGCTTACACCGACTTGAAAATGAAACGGGCACGTCCAGAACAACATGAATGCATTGTCATGAGGCTTTGAGAAGTGATTAACTAGTACTAAAGCTACTAAACAAGAAGAGCGCAGATTCCCATATCTTCCATCGCGTCACGCCAATTCCACGCATCTCCCGGATAGCTATTTCGATGATGCCAGCAATGCCTCATGATACGAAGCACGGTATCGCAATTGCTGAAGCCCGGCACAGATGGACTCAGAATCTTCATCATCATTGTGTCGAAAAACGGCTGCTGGTCTGGATCTGCCATAGAGCCAGCTATACAGATGGGCCATGTCAGGCCGCGGAGAGACACTCTGTCTGGTAGAAGATGGATGGCCTCCATCATTCTCGCTACGGCATCTGCTAATCCCAAAGTTGCCGTGCAGAGTTCTGGGCATATGACGTGTAGTTCTACCAGCGCAGCCGTCGCAAACACTCGCGATACGGCATGGGCTCGAGGTATTGGTGGCTGATTAAAAGTCATCAGGGGGCTGGTTTTATGAGGACGAGTCAGGGTACACACCTCGGTGGCCGCGTCTAGCTGGCTTAGCCCATTTTCTAGCTGTTGTTTGATGTCAAGGGCCTCGGTCAGGAGCTCAGCGCCACCAGAACCAGAGGCAATTCGATCGTTGAGGGTGCCGATCTCGCCGATGGCAATCATGGTCCAGTTGTAGCAGCCCACGAACGGGCCCATGTCAATGCCGCCCTCAACAAGCCATGCCTTGTAGTCCGTCTTGGGCGATTTGCCACTGGAGGTGCACGCCAGAAGGTCGAACCACAGCAAGGCTGCCACCAGAAACGTGTGAGCGTTTTCGATGCTTCCGGTTCCTGTGGGAGCTGTGTGGAGTCCAGATTGAGCTTGAGATGATGGCTCAGGGGCCATGCCATTTACCACCGTGCTGAGAGCGTTGAGATGCGGCTGCCAACTTGCCGTTCCTCCGCGGAAGACCTAAGATGGTGAGCAAGGAATCCTGGTTAGGCGAAGATCGCACTCTAATGGGCTGTTACCTCGAAACTCAGCAACGTGGTCCCACACGCCAGAAAGTCGATCATGAACCGATCGTTGCTCGCCGCGAAGCCATCAGCCTCGTACTGGCGCAGCGTCTGCCGTAGACCCTGCAACGCGCGAGTGTGATACTCGATCAGCTCTTCCTCGGTACTGCCAGTCCGACAGGCGAATCTCGTGTAGTGGTCCAGCGCGGAGAGGGTGAGAACGGCCTGGTTGAGGGGCCCGTTCCGCATCAGCAACCAGAACAACCAGCCCCGGCCGCCCAGCTCGGGATTGTCCACGTAGTAGGGGAACTGCAGCGGGAAGATGTAGTCGAGGTAGTGGATCAGCAGATGCGACTCGCGGAACGTCATGCCCTCGCTCGACGAGATGACGCGAGGTGCGACGGCGTCGGACCAGTCCAACACCTTGCCGTAGTCGCCATCGGTCGGCTTCTTGGGTTTTGACGAGCCATCCTTTTCTTTCCCCTTTCGCTTCCCCTTGCTAAGTCTCTTGTTGCGCCGGAAGTTCTCATTCACGGCACGTTTGATCCGCGTCAGTTCGGCGTCGAGCTGCGCCTGGTCGTCCACCCACCCAGGTCTTGGCCCGTAGCCATGGCAGCTGATTAACCGGTCGCTACACTCTTTGCAGACGGGCCGCAGTTCGTCGCATTTCCGGTGTCGGATCCTGCAGGTCCAGCATCCGTCGCTACTTCGGTTCATTGGCTGTTTCATGCGTGATCCTTCGAAAGGTGAAGTTTGAAGGCGTGCAGCGGTGATATAGTGGGAGGTCATGCAGCGCCCCTAATTAATGTCCTACTTTTGCACTAACTATGGCTACACGTGACCGATTTGTACCAGATACCAGCCTTTTTAGACCAGGCATTCCACGGGCCATTTCACTCATGATCAGCTAGCAATTAAGATGGCACGTCGCTTTCGTTCCTTAGTTAAGCTGTTCCGGGATGATCTATAGACGCGAAAGAGTAGTGGCTTCTCCGCAGTTGACCAAGCTTTCAAATAATAATATTTTAGCATAGCCTATGACTATACGGAGCAATAGTTCGGGATTCGCTAAGTTACATGCACATAGCATCTACATCATCTGTTATTGACCAGCCCGGTAGGCTTAGTTAATCTTTGGTCTCGGCCGACAGCGGCGGAAGTGTGGTTGTACGTGTAGTTTTGGCAGTCCCATTCGTCTTGTGCGTGCTGTCTGCTGTGATCCTCACTTTGCCCGTTGCAATATCAAACCGATTGGTAGTGCGATTGAAAATCTGAAACGAGGCCTCAGGTTGGAAGTCTTGTTCATGCCATTAGAGACTGCAATCATGAAGGTTAGGGTACCAGTTTACTTACAAGGAATCTCATGGCCAGCATTCCAGACACGGGTGAAACTCAGCTTGCCGTACTGTCTCGTTTCTCCATACGCTTTTCCCTCGACAACCAAGTTCGTGTAGCCAGCATCATGAAACTCGCCGGCACCAGACCAGTCAGCCGCAAGGGATAGGGCTTCACCGCCGGGCCAGTTGCAGATGTAGTCGGCATCGCCAAATACCAGAGCTATCTGGACATCTGACTCCAGAAGTTTCTCAATGTCTTTGAGATAGCCGACGGCAAAGTCGCCAGAGAGTGTAAAGCCGCTGTAAAGTAGGTTGCTTGATGTGTAGTTCAGGTTGGCGCCAAGGGCGTTTTGGACAGGCGCAGTGTTCAACCAGGGCTAGAGCGTGTCAGATAACCTCGGACGTTCTAGATCACGGCTTAACGAGGGTCACTTACTCGCTAGTAATCGGGAGAGACATCTTCTCTAGACCGGAAACGCTATTTTGGTAAGTCAACTATTCATCGCACAGGGTAAGGTAACAAAAAATATCGTAGGTGCCACGGCCTTCAAGGTTGAACGTGTAGAACATCCCCTCAACATCAGACTGGCAGATAAACTGTGCAGCAGAACAGGCAGACCGACGGACCAGTGAGTCTCGGTCCAGCCAAGCGCAGTAGTCCATCTTCCCCTGGCAGCCACCCGGACGATCGCGGTTCCATTTGCCCATCTCGTAGATGGTGTCGTTGACAAGGTCGACGCCGTAGCCCTTGTTCTTCCCTGTGTGAACTCGAGGAGATGGCGCGTTTGAGCCTGGGGTTCGACGATGCCGTTTACGATACCCAAGCTCTTCATATTCAGCTTGCGGCCTTTCATCGTGTCCTCGTCGAGGAGCTCGTTCTGTTCACTAAAGTAGGTGAAGAAGGCAGGACCCCAATGCCCACCAAAGGATCCCACCCTAGTTAAGAGCATTAACTTGAGTTGGTGCAACTGGGCACCTTGAGTAGTAATACCAGAGACGGAAGTCTGTCGAGGAAATCTTAGAATCGCTCAGCTGTGGCAGGGTGCTGTAGAAGCCCTGCAGAACTTCCCAGCGGGTTCCTTGTCCACGATGAGATATGTTGGACCGAGAAAGCCCACTTCTGCTTCACTGTAGGAGAAACCTGAAGCAGTAGGTTAGATTCAGCAAGGTTTAGCTGGAGTTCGATGCGAGTACCAGTTCCGACTAGCTGGGAGAGGAATAGCAAGTTCGATATCTCCGTCCAAGAGTGATCTCGAAGAACGGTCGTCATGTTCTCGACAACCTCGCACGGGCCGATTTCCTCAAACAAGCCGATGAAAGAATCAGAGCCCGGGCCACCATTCAGCCAAAGGGTGACCTATTTGATTTACGTGTTAGTGGTAATTTTCAAAACTCAACAGTACAAAAGGGTGATGAGGTAGACTGTACTGGATCATTTGCCGGGTCTCACTTGGATTCGAAAAAGCAGAAGAACACATGGACGTCCGGGGCAATATCAATGTATCCGCTGTAAGAGTTGACCCCTGGCGTTGTCTCACAAATACACCCTTTCCCGGGTTCTTTGTATCGTATTTGTGCTCCAGAAGGAGTTTTGATGGTGGTAACACCTTTGGCCGAGCCTAGTGCTTGCCTTGGACGAAGAACAGCCCCAAGAGAGGGCGTGGCCCTTCCGAGGAGTAAGCTTGCTAGAATATTCCGAGCTCTCATATTGATGTTTGACAATGAAGCAAAATGAGTTGGTGTTGTTACAGAATAACCATTTTGGGAGGTGTGAGAGTTCTTAAAGAATTCAAACGACCGACCCGGTAGGTTACTCTAACATCAATTGGGCAGCTGAACTTGAGAAAACGTCTCCGTAAGCTGATATTGCAATCTTGGTCCTTATCGTGACGAGTCTATTTGGATCAATCGTCACAATGGTGACTTACCGAGCTACCCCTGCAAGACACCCAGTGAGACTACGGTAATGTTTGCGCGGATCTATGTTCGTTCTCATAGGTTCCCCGCACGCAGTTACCAGGTTGTTGATCCGACTGCTCGCATCAAATATGCTTCGCCTGGCCGCTCCAATCCGATTAATTGCTAATATCATCGGTATTCGATCCCGACTCTTATCTTCGGAACGAGAAACCGATCCCACATGATCGGGGCTGTAACCCGGGCCATATCTATTGAGAAGTTGTGTACCTTAATTACGATCTCGCTACAGTAGGTATCGAACTAATGTGCCAAGGAGGCGTAGACTTTAGCTCGCAGTCTTAGGTACCAAGTGGGCAAGAATAAACGAGACATTGACGTAACTTGCATATACGACCGCTTGTTACTACCTATCGTCTATCATATTGCTGAGCTGCTTTTTCAACACTAAGGCATATCATATCATAGCCCGACTGTGATGCCTTTCACATTGGTGTTGTCCTTGATGCCGAGCCTGGGACCTTCGCGTCCGATACCACTCGCTTTCGTCCCTAAATAGCTGCAAGTGAACTCTTAAGAATAAGTTGTTCACACCGTGTCGATGGGATGCAACAAGTAACAGTTCATTTGGTCATTGTTGGGTCTGGATGTCCAACGCGACATGCCAGTCCAAGTGTTCGAGAACCACTTCATGTCCCACTGACTCGCCACATATCGGACACAGATAGTTCGATGCCGGCTGCAGGAAAGAAGAAGTACCGGGCGGGACAGATTCAGTTTTCGTTGTCGTGGACCTGCTTTGTTGGAGAGTGTGCCCGTCCGATTTGGGCAGGAGATGTTGTTTCTTGTGAGGAGTGGCCATTGGTGATTCATTGTGATCTCTACACCGCTTCTGAGAGCTTTCTGCATTGCCGGGAACAAAGAAGGAGGTAATTCGTCCCTCTTCGGGTATGCTAGCTTCCAGATTTGAGAGGCCAATGGATATCCCCATGCACGGCCAAGATGGCCCTTGTTCCGTGAGTTTCCCTAGCAGCTCGTAGGACATATCAAGTAATAAGTCTTGGTTGATGACCACCCCGCGTGGGATAGAAGCTTGCTTGGATCGCGTTGGGCCGAACCGACCTCTGATACGATGATGGACGGCGATGGTTCCAGGTCGTCGGGGGAAAACCGAGTCGGCCTCAAGGTCGCGAAGTCGTGCTTCGAGATCTGCTGCGAATATGCGAAGCCACCTTTTTGCTTGGTGCAGGCCTGTCAAGAATGGCACGAAGGTCTTTGCGGACAACAGAGACTGGACCTGGCTCCGGGCCACGACGGGGCTTTTCTCGCGGCCCCTGATTGCGTCGTATACCCATTGCGCGTGCTCAGTCCCCAGCCGCTCGGCCATGGCCGCAAGCGGATCACGGAGGATGTCGGAAATCTTGTCAGAGGCGAAACAGAGGGAGACTTTCAAACCAAGCTGGCCACCTAAACGAGGCAGGTCTGAGATGTTCGAATTGTAAAGAAGCGCCGGGGCCGATCTTCGCCCGGTAATTGTTTGCTGATTTGGCTTGTTGATCCGAGATGCCATCTTGGCGAGCATCTTGTTGTGACTGACGCCAGCAGATGTTGTGAGTTGTAGTTGTTTCCTCATCTCTTTGCGGATACTGCGCACAATGCCGGCTCCGATGAGTAGCACGACATCATCCCAGTCAAGTTCTCTCTCAGGGAATTCGCCATCGGAAAATGCCACAGTGGTATCGGGCTCCCAGTCCCGAAGGCCGGTTATGGTAGGCAAGGGCAGCTTGATACCGGGACAAAGCTGCCGCACCTCATCAACAGACATGCCTCGCTTTAGATTGTTCTTCCTTGCGGGGTGGTTCAATGCAATGATGGCATTCCATTGCCGAACGGCGAGGGGCCGAGAAGTAGGGATACCAAGGCGGATTGTTTCGCACTGCGCGTAGAAAGCGTCGCAGTCGACAAGAGCAACTACACGCAGGGGCGATTCCGGTGAAGATTGAGCCAGCAGCTGCAAATCGAGGTTGGTGAACTGCGATAGCCGGGTTGTCCTGCCAGAACGGGGGGCTGCACTTGGAGCAGACATGGTGAGATAATCCTGGTGGTTTAGAGGTGTTCTCCAGAAAAGAGCTGATGGCTGCTGAGTGCTTAGTTTCGTCCAGCTACAAGATCGAAGACGACGAGCTGGCTGTAGGACACTGGAGCATCCTCCATAGACTGAACTGATTTTTACCCGCCAAAACCGGGGCTTCAACAGGATGCGGTGAAGAAAAGTTCACAGCCAACTCGACAGGATGTATCTTTCGAGCGAACTGGCCACTCTCTGCAAGGAATCTCATCGAAAGCGACTTCGCATACGAGCCCTCGTGTGAACCCACTCACATCAAAGACGCTCCCCACATAGTTATTGTTGAGCATGCGGGCTAGCCCAATCCTGTGCTACTAGTGTTAGTCCATTGGCGGCCGGACAGAGCTATTAACTTCAAGCTTGCCGACGAGATCGGCTGCAGCTTGTCTGGCTAGAAAAAGGTCTAAATAACTTAAGACTACAAACCATTCCCATTCCCGATCGAGGCATCGATTCGCTACGAGACATGCTTCGACTCATCATGGCACGTCAAAGGAGAGCCACTGTCAAAGCAGCTTCAACAGCAGGTACCGCGTTAAAGAGGGAAGCGTCGGATCTTAGTACAGCAAACCCACCGGCCACGAAGCGACCCAAAACGACGGCCGAAGCACCCTTGCTCATATCACCCTCCATCCTATCTAGTTTTTTCACAACTTGCTCAAAGTTCCTGTGAGACCTTGTTCCCGATGGCTGGTTGCCCTCTGCGCGGCAGCTCGACCAGCTCTTCTTCCAAAAACGGCGCCTGAAGTAAGACCACTTCCACCTGGATAGTTGTGGTAAAATAGCCCTCCCAACATCTCACCAACACAGTAGACACCCGGAATCGGCCGTCCTGTTGTCGCACCGATGAGCTGCGCCGTCTGATGATTGACCTTGAGACCTCCGAAAGTGAAAGTAATTCCACAGGACACCTTGACGGCGAGATACGGTCCTTGATCAAGTGCCAGCGCCCAGTTTGTCTTGGGTAAGGCGAGCTGCTTCGAGGAAGACTGTGTGGAAAGGCCGTCCTTCACCGCAGGATCCCATTTCAGCCCCCGAGAGGAGTTTTCGCGACGATGGGCATAGACCGCGTCGTTGTACTCGCGAATTGTGCTCACGAACGTCTCGCGGTCACGAAGCCCTCGGGCCTGGCATTTATCCGCGAGCTCCTCCAGAGAATCCGCCGTGATGCGCTCCACCCGCTCCTCACGATACTCCTCTGGGCGAAGCCAAGGACTGACTTGGGCGTCCCAAACCTGAAACGCAGTCTGGTCGGGCTGACCCAAGATCGCCCGGCCAAACTTGGCATATGTGTAGTTGCGTAAGTCGATACCTTCGTCAACGAAACGCTTGCCTTCGGTGTTGATCATCAAACCGAGCGGATACCCCGACTTGGTGTACTCATTCGAAGCCACGCGATCGCCGATATGGGGGTTGGCGTCCGCATCCCATGCGGTTGCATGGCATCCAGACCAATTCCCAACAGGTTTGGCATCAAGGCTCTTGATGGCCATGTCAAAGCATTCGCCGGTGTTGTACGGCGTGCCGCGGACCATGGCCATGTCCCAGCCGGGACCGAGGAATTGACTTCGCATCTGGGCATTGGACTCAAACCCTCCAGCAGCCAGAACGACGCCTCTCGCAGACACGGTGCTGTCTGCCCCATCTCTTCGAAGAGTGACAACGACGTCCCCGTGCGGGCTCGTCGGGGGCACAATGCCAACTAGGGCGGTTGACCATATGATCTGAACTGAGTGACGGCGAGCTGCGGCAAGGTGATCGGCAATCAGGCCTTTGCCGCCGTCTTGGGTCTTGAGTGACAGACCACCCCAGAACTTGATCTTCCCATCTACTTCGTAGGCTTGTCGGTTAAAGGACAGCTGGAAGCGGATGCCATTACCAGCAAGCCACTTGATCGTATCGTTCGAGTCCGAGACCAAGGCACTTGCGAGGTCAGGGTCGGATCGCCCCGCGCAGACGTTATTGAGGTCGTTGTGGAAGTCCTCGGCGGTATAGGGCTTGAGCTCGATCCTCTCGGCCTGTGACCAGCTCACGTTGTTGACGAGGGGTAGCAGGTCTTCGAGGCCCTTGTGGACGGTGCGATAGGCGCCGGCGGTGAAGTACGAGTTCCCGCCTGCCCAGTCCTCAGGGCACTTATCGACGAGCACGACGCGGCGAGCACCGGACTGCGCGGCTGAGACGGCGGCCGAGAAACCAGCGTTACCGCTACCCACGACGATGACGTCGCAGCTCGCGGGGATGCTCATAATGGGAGAGGTCGAGCAAAGAGTACGAAGTACTGGGTCAAGATTAAAGTCAGCTAAAAGGATGTCCAGATGAACAAGGTCCAAGTACCTTTGTAGCGCAAATACACGCAATTTAATAGCCTGATTTATGCTGGGAACGGTAAGGAAACAATCGACACTCCGCTTGACTGGGTCCCGGAAAGTCATTGTCCGATCCCGGTGACCGGACGCCATCCACTGGTGGTGATAGGCGGCAGCCAAGTGGACCATCTGCCACGGACAGTAAGTCTCCGAAGTCTCAACATTCAACCTTCAGACATTGCTGAGTTATAAAATCCAGATTGAGACATTGAGAAGTGAGCTGCGAACTCCGAGGTATTTGCATCGGTCGCATTACTTTCAAGGTTCAGAACGTGTGTCATTGCGACTGGCCTAGCCATTGTTGAAGGGACCAGTTGAACGAGAATAGCCCGCAACGAAGCCATGACGACGCAAAAACAACTAGAAAAACAGGACGCAAGAAACCATTAGCTCGATCGATCATAGTGATTATGAGCGAACTTTTGAACCGAAATTCCAATGCGACTTCATTCATCGTCACTGGGACTACAGCGGAAGCAATTGAGATTGTCATATCGTAGAACTCACACCGCAATTACGTGTCCCTTCGACATCGCCGCAGCGGGACAAGGCTTCCCTTCATGCCTTCATCCGCGAGGTCGAGTGCAGCAGTCCGGAGAGTCGAGTCTGTCTTCTCAGTCCGGAGAGTCGAGTATGTCTTCTCGGTTCGGATGTAGACGAGGATGCCGTCCAGGTACCTCTGCCGCCCTTTCCGCTGATGCCACAAGCTATTTTCCGTCTCAACCATCCTGCTCATCTCGCCTCGGCAGCGCCAGAACCATCAGCACATGTATCGCGTCCAGTACAGATCCAGTACAGATCTAGTACAGATCCAGTACATCTCGACATTTCAGCTGCTATGCCTGCCGTCCAAGGTTTGGTTCAATCAGTAAATGTATTATATCTCATTTGTTATGCTTCGAAATGTTCAGCCGTGGCTTCATTAAGATCCATTAACAAGTTCACCTTGGCGTGTACTGAACTGTAGTCGTCCGAGTCTGCAATATGCCATCCTCGCTGTCCGTCTCTCTAGCACCATTAACCTCTAGCGACTCGTCTGAGCGACCGCCCTGGATATTAACGTCGTTTTTGACCAGTCCATCTGGCCGCAAACTGTCACGGTGGTAGTGAGTATCGTGCTCAAGCTCCACCAGCGTGCCGAAGTTCCTACGCGGGTAGTTGGAACCACCAAATGTCCGCAGCCCGTAACTCCTAGTACCACTTTTCTGCTCGCTCGATAGGCTGACATTGCTTTCGCCAAGCACCTTGGGTGCCACATTCCTTAGGAACACTCGTAACGTCGGTAGTGAGCCACACATGATGAGGAGATTGGCCTCAATGATCCTACGAGCCTCGTTAATAAGCAACGCGTAAGAGGGTGTGCCGGGTTGGAATATCACTCACACCCACAGACAGCCTTCAGCCAAAGACCAGCTTTGATCCGGGTTCGAAAGACTGGGTAGCAGAAGCACCAAACGAACGATGGACGTAATGAGGGTGATTGAGCCAATGCCAAACATGGCAAGCAAGCCAAACTTCTGTCGAGTAGACATCTGCAGCCCAACAATGGTCGGAACAGGAAGCAACAGGAGCATCAAATCGGTAACACAACCGAAAGCCGCCTGAGTGATGTACACTGGAGGTCGGTTGATGCAGTTGGCGTCTTCAGCGAGTCGTACATTCCAAGCAGCGGATATGGGCTTGCAAGCAAAGAGGACGCTGAACCAAATTGCAATCAGGCTGGCGGAGCAGATGAATCCGGTGACGTAAACGGAGTATTGGTACCACGTCGATGGCGAGAGCCGAAAGTAGAAGAAGCATAGCGTTAGCTTCGATAGAATCGTGGTCGGGATGTATGTCAGTGTTGTCGACATGACGAGCTGTGAAACATGGTCAGCCTGTCCTAGTTAGTGTGGTCAGATGAAGATGTCGCACGCACCAGAGACGATACTGTGTTGCTGTCTACAGGCATCTCCCATGCATGGACTCCAAGGAGGTTATGGGAGTAAGCATGAAGTAGGCACGCTTGAGCCGCTATCGAAAGTATCTGTATGAAATAGCTGTTAGTTTCATCGAAAGTTTGTTGCCGCTTGGTTGTGATGGCATACCCAGGCGAACAGAATCAGATCTGTAATTAATCAAGTCAATATTCAGGACACCTTCAATTATCTCGTGATTTGATCCACGTACAGTCGTCTATTAGGAACTTGCGCAACAGCACCGCATTGGTATACATCCGCTGGCCCAAGAATATCGTCGCAAGTGCAAATTCGAGGCCAAAGATCCAATACGCATTCTTGATGGTCGTTGCGGCGGTCTGTGGGTTATCGAAGTCGACTTGGTAGCCCGCGGGCGGCTCCATCGACACCTCGACGCCATTGACGACGGGGAACGACATGACGAAGGACCTGGCGAACGGACGGCAGTCCAAACGAACAGCAAGAAGGTGGAAATCAACAAACCGTTAAATGCCAAAGCGGGCAAAACGGGACGCCGGAGTCTTTCAAGTCTAAATTACAGATCGGGGTCCAACCCGTCGCCATGTTCACGGTAGAAAGGAGATGGCAATCTTTGCGCGGGAGAGTCTTGGCAGACATCGTGGGTACCTACGGCTACGGTCTCAGACAAAGGGCCCGACAAGATCACCGGGCGGAAGTCCCACTACCGGTCACGCTTAGGCCGAGATAACAAGAAAAGGACTGCGAGAACAGGGCGGGGCCTCGGGAGCTGGGACAAGGGGTTTAAAGCTTAATTACGAGACTGACAGCCCGGCCAAAGAGGCGAAGTCGGCGGGTTTCGCGGTTAAGCTTGGCTAGGACCGCGCGGGCCGACCCCTGAGGATAATGACTAGTGGGGCAAGATTGACAGTATTTCCACCGGACTCGATAATTCATGCCTAACAGCCGAGGTAGCCCTGGTCGTTGTGGAAGTATCCTAGGATGAGAACTGCAAGGGACTCTCTCCGTTGTGGCTGTCTCCGCCATTGAATGCATCGAAGAATCGAGGTCTGGACCACTACGTAGTCATGGCATTTGCTGTATTGAATCACGTTTGCAAGCGTCCAAGCTGAGTTAATTCATGTTCCAGTCGCGACAATGTATGGTAAGTCTATGGCTGTGGAGGGCACTCAAGCTGCACAGAAAGAGAGGTCTTGGAAATGACCTATCGTACTAGGGCGACCTTGCCCGTGAAGGATCAGTCAATTGTGCGGTCTGCGAATGCAGTACTCGAGCATAACCCTGGCAGATCTTTCCGTTTGGGGGCGGTCGTGTGGAGAGCTGAAAGCCACTTACTGAACCCTGGCAACTCGCACGGGTACGGGGAAGAAGACAAGACATGGTCGATTATTCACAGCGAGGGTCAGCCGTTCTCAGACCCTTGGGGATTCTTCCGTTCTTTATTTCTCAACCAAAAGATACGAGTCTCTATATACGTATATAGTCGAGGCATTATATCAGCGCAGTATCTCTCGCCCACGGAGGCGCATTAACACAGCGTTACATTACTCCCCTTCCCAGCCCCCACAACCCCAGCTCTTGGATTATGGAGATTAAAATTTACCACTCGAGTCCCTTCCGCTTGCTGCGGTTGCGTAATGCATGCAAGGTCCGAGAAGCCCTTGCAGAACCGGAGCTGCCGGTGCCGCGAACCAGTAAAGATCGACAAACTACACGATTACTTGCCTGACCATTTCACAACGAAGGAATCGACCCTCAGCATACACATGAACCTCCTCCTTGGATAGCCAATCGCAGTCTACCGGATAGCCCCCCCCCCCAGCTTCCCGTCTACCCGTACCCTTAATCCCCAAACTTCGGACCAAGTGCGCGGTTTTTCGCAGCTTTGGAGCCAACCACAGTCCAGATCGGGGTCATCTTTTCCTGAAGAGATGATCATTTCCGTCGACAAAAAGTAAAAAGCTCCCACGGACGTGTACATTGTTGTTTTCTGCACACCTCCAAGACGTTGAGCGTGACCTTGCGGTTTCACTCTAAAATATTGTAGCAGTTATGCGTTTCGACACAGCCATTGGGGCCCAGACCTTCGCCATCCTGTTTATCTGGGCATCAGCAGCACAGGCCTATGCCATTGAAATGAGGGAGTCCCTGGAAAATTGCGTAAGCGAACGAGTCTCCTTTGTATCCCGGCCGGGCTCCTCAGGGCTAACTATTATGTGCTTGGCTCGCAGTGTGCTTCGCTGGAGACTGCCGGCTTGAAGAACGTCTACTATCCGGCCAGTGACAGCTACGAAACCCGCACGGAGTCGTACTTCTCCATCTCTTCACAGTTGAAGCCATACTGCATTGTCCAGCCCGAGTCCGCTGAAGATGTGGCTGTCATCCTGACTACCTTGACGCCTATCGCCGATTGCCTGTTTGCCATCCGCAGCGGAGGCCACACGGTCTGGCCGGCCAACAACAGTAAGTACACTCTAGCGTATCGCATTGACGACGGTGAATCTCTAACAGTTTGCAGTCAACGATGGTATCACAATTGACATGGGTAAGGATAGCCTTTGACATTGAACCGACCCGTGCTCACATCAGCTATTACAGGGCTTATGAATAAAACTACTTATGTCCCGGACACGAAGATTGCCAAGATTGAAGCCGGCTCCAGGTGGAGGGAGGCTTACGGTGCGCTCGAGTCTTACGGCGTGACCGTCCCTGGTGGCCGTACCTCTACTGTCGGTGTCGCCGGGTTCCTGACTGGAGGCGGCAACACCTTCTACACAGGCCGTCGCGGCTTTGGGTGTGACAATGTTGTCAACTTTGAGGTTGTTCTCGCCAGCGGGTAAGATGGGCTGTCTTTACGAAGACGACGTTTACTAACCAGAGTCTCTACTAGGGACATCATCAACGCCAATGCCAAGGAGAACAGCGATCTGTTCAAGGCCCTCAAGGGTGGATCTGCGAACTTCGGCATCGTGACTCGCTTCGACATGCAAGCCTTCGACGCTCCTCTGCTCTGGGGAGGGCTCGTGACATACGATACAAACACCACCGACGAGCATATCGACGCCTACCACAACTGGACGGACAACATCGAGAACTACATGGATGGCTCTGCCATTCCCTTCTGGACGTATAGTCCTACGACGAAGGACATCTCCATCACTGTTGCTTACGAGGACACCACCGGTGCCGTGTCACCACCCGCCTTTGATCAGTTCATGAAGATCCCCTATGCCACGTCGTCGATGCGCAAGGACACACACAAGAACTTGGCGGTTGAGCTCGAGTTGATCAGTGGGTATCGGTAAGCTTCACCCAGTCCATCTGAAGGGTATAATGCTAACCCATCCTGAAGCAACGTCTGGTTTGCCATTACCTTCAAGAACGACAAGGTCCTGTACAAGAAGGCCCTGGACCTACACAAGCAGTTCGTCAGCGACTGGAAGGCCCAGTCCCCCGACGGCGACTTCATCTGCCACGGAATCTTCCAGGCAATCCCGACCATCTTCTCCAAGCACTCGGTCGAGAAGGGCGGCAACGTCATGGGTCTAGACCGTGTAACCGAGAACGCCGTCATGTTCCAGGTACAGCTGATGATCAATGGCGTCGAGCAAGAGAAGATTGCCCGGAAGAGGATGGTTGAGTTCCGAAAGACCATCAAGCAGTTCAGTGTCGACAAGGGAGGTGCGGTCGATTGGGAGTATCTCAATTACGCCGATTTCACTCAGGATCCGCTGGCGACATATGGCGAGGAGAACGTTGAGTTCATCCGTGAGGTCGCTGCCAAATACGATCCGGATGAGATTTTCCAGAACCGACTACCAGGAGGTTTCAAGATCTCCCACGTCGCGTAGGCCATCTTAATTGCGATATTTGGCAAAGTTACATATCTATCATGACAAAGCTTTACTCATGCAATTCTAAATGCCAGCATTGCAGTGTTTTAAAGCAGCCAGATAGTTGTAGTAACAAGAAGAAACTGAACCATTCTATATCCCCTTTCCGTCCTTTTTCCTTCTTGGTCCATTTTTGCCTATCACTATTTCTAAGCGGTGTCGCCATTTCACAACGGAAGAAAGCAGATTCGTTTCATAGTCGTGGGCTCATAATAGTCGTGCTAATTACACGATGCGCCCGTGACAACCTTCGCTTCGCCAGCAGCTGCGTCCAAAATAAAATTAACAAGAAACAGATAGCAGAATCTAAACATTCGAGATGTAAACATCTAGCACAAATAGTAAAGTTCAGAGAACGCTTTTGAATAAAAGATCTGATTTAAAGAGAAGTAATATCCACGTAGTCCTATTTGGTCAAGTCGTTTCGAAGATGAGATGATTCGCTTCTTATTTCTATAGGGTAGGCTATTGGCTGAACGCATTGCTCACTCCCACCATTGGTGTTTCCGACATTGCGAAACCTAGACTGGATATGGGGGGTCTAAAATCCGGCGTTGGGTTTCGTTATCATCGAGTAATCCATCGCGATTCCCCCTCGTAAGACTTGAAACGCTGTCGTTCTGTGAGTCCGTTACGTCGTCGGGTTGAGGATGTGTGGGAAGATCATCCACCATCTCCCATGGGCCATGTTGCGACATGTGGTCCGGGAATGCATTCGGTCCGCCATAGCCGTAGCCTTTGTTTCCATCGCGGTTCTTCTGATAGTGGCTGCGCGCGAGTGCAACATCGAGGAGAATCGAAACGAGAAAGAAAATTCTGTAATGATTATTAGCCATGTCCCTAGATTCTGCAAAGCTTCTTTGAACAGTCGACGGAAGAGTCAGAAAATATGATGCCTACATAATGATGATGGCAGCAGCGAGACAAGCAGTTTGTAGCTGGCATTGCAACCCGATAAGACAGCAGTACTAGGGAGCCCTTCTTCGCCTTGACCTTGGACTTTGCCAATCCTCGTCCGTAGGGTGTGATGACCTCTCCTCTGCAGTTACCAACGCCATGCTTATTAGCAACGGCGACATAGATAAAGCAAGCTAGAAACCCTGTGTCCAATATGATAGCAATCAAAGACGCTATAGGAACGCCACCGACGCAGCAAATGAGTAGCACTCCCAGAAGACCGTAGAGCACCGCGCTCCCGGAAATGCCTTCAACCGCTCGGATCTGGGTGCTGATTTCGAAATCGTATGCGGCCAAGGTTGCGAGAAAATAGGTGTAAACGGCGAGGATAAGAGCAGCTGAGCAGAGTTGTATGCCTCTGATGAGCCATTGCATGCATTTGAGGCCAGCTTGGCCGCCCATGATTGACGCTTTCTGTGCAAGCGGCCATCAGCAGGTACGTCAACACTGTCGAAGCGTCAACTGCGTGCTATTAAGGGAAGGTAGAGAGTCCCAGTTCAGCTGCGCCATGATTATTTCGTCAGCGTTTCTTCAAGCCACCATCTTTCCTGATAGCTACCGTTCAGCCGGCTAATGATGCAGAACAGTGGTCTCGGTCTCGGTCTCGGTTCTGGGTTCGGTCTAGGATTCGGAGCCATCGACGATTGGTTCGATGGGACAACCTCACGCGAACTACGGACTTAGGAATCCTGGTTGAAGGTGTTCGTACGTGGGGTGCACCCCAGTGAAGCGATGGTGATGAATACCATCAAAGCCAAGGCACAGCCACCACGACTTCAAAGAAGCAGCTTTCCCTTCCGACGTTTCTTGTTTCCTTGTTATTGATTCTCCATTATTTTTCTTTGCATATTCAGTTTCAACTTTTTGCAATGGCAGCCGAATCTCCAGAGGTCGAAGAGTCGAGCTCGTCCCACGAGTCCGACAACTTCAAGGTGGGATGGAAAGAGCCAAGCGACCAGGACCCCGAGAACCCAATGAACTGGTCGACAGGTCGGAAATGGAGCATCATCGGAATTTTGTCCTTCATCACCTTTCTAACGTAAGGAATGTCCCCTTACAAGCTGGAGACACTAGCTTATTCCTGCAGACCACTGGCATCCTCGATGATGGCACCTGGCGTCCCTGACATCATGGCCGATTTCAACACAACAAACGACGAAGTCGCGACATTCATGGTGTCGGTGTTTGTCCTCGGATTCGCATTTGGACCTCTATTAATGGCGCCTATGAGCGAGCTATACGGACGAACGCCGGTCTACCACGTCAGCAACTCGCTCTTCGTCGTCTTCTCGATCGGATGTGCCCTTTCGCAGAACCCGGCCATGCTCATGGCATTCCGTTTCCTCTCCGGCTTCGTTGGGGTCGCGGTGGTGACCTGCGGCAGCGGCTCGATAGCCGACATGATACCCGCGGAACAACGAGGTGCGGCCATGGCTGTCTGGTCAGTAGGCCCTCTGCTGGGTCCTGTTATTGGCCCAGTCTGTGCTGGGTTCCTTGTGGAAGCCCAAGGTTGGCGATGGGTATTCTGGGTGACGACTATTGTGGTAAGAACGGAGAGGAGACTCTTGAAACATTGCCCTCTTTGCTTGCAGCTTATGGCTGACAATAAGAACAGTCCGGCGTTGCAGTTCTGGCTTCGTTCTTCATCCTTCGCGAAACGTATGCCCCGATCCTCCTCGAACGAAAAGCGGCAGCGTTGAGAAAGTCCACCGGCAGCGAACGATACCAGTCGAGCATGAAACAAGAGGGAACGCCGAAGGAGATCTTCATGATCGCCATCACTCGGCCGGCCCGCCTGTTCCTCTTCTCGCCTATCGTCACAATGGTGTGCGTCTACATCGCCACGCTCTACGGCTTGCTCTATCTACTATTTACGACGTTCACCTTCGTTTACAGAGATTACTATGGCTTCAGCGCCATCGGGGCTGGCCTATCTTTCCTCGGTGGAGGCGTCGGTAACCTTTTCGGTTTAGTCTTTGTGGGATACTTGTCCGACAAGATATTGAAGGAAGCGAAAAGCAAGGGCATGGCTATTGAGCCTGAGCAACGACTTGACCTGAGGCTGACGGTCCCTACTGCACTGTGTCTACCTCTCGGGTTGATCATGTACGGTTGGACAGCCCAGAAGCACCTGCACTGGATTGTCCCCATGATCGGAACGGGCATTATGGGCTTTGGGATGATTGGCATCTTCATGATCTCTCAGACATATCTCGTGGACAGCTTCACTCTGCATGCGGCGTCGGTGACTGCCGCCAATGCCGTCCTGCGAAGTCTGCTCGGTGCGCTGCTCCCTCTGTGCGGCTTGAAGCTTTACGAAGCGTTGGATTTGGGCTGGGGAAACACTCTTCTTGGTCTGATTGCGCTGATGCTGGCGCCTGTGCCGTGGCTTCTATATTCGTTTGGTGGGAGGATTAGGAATGACCCCAGGTTCCGGAAGCAATTCTAGTGGTGGAAGGATCTGTTGATTAACTTACGTTCTTTGTAGGTATATAGTAGCATAGGAAGATAATTCGCATATTTAGACGGTAGATGTTTACAGATTCTCGAGAAGAGAGATTGACGCCATCAGATGCCTCCCCGCTCACCATATAAGCCTGCATGAGTAATACACATAGAATCAACCATGTTCGAGGTTGTCTTTTCAGGAGACCTGTGTGTCATTGGCCACTCTAGACTTGGGGAAACATGCCGGGGTCAACCTGGCTTAACACCAACAAGACTGCGCCCTGTCGATCATGTTAATTAGGTCTCAATGATAGTCGACCTTAACTCCCTTGTGCACGGGCCGTGCTCGGTCCCGGTCTCGCGTTCGTGAGCCACCTGCGCCAAGCCAAGCCTACGAAAAATAGCATGAAATCCTAGCCCAAGAAAACGTCAAACTCAAACACAAGCCGTAGAAATGATTCGCCTTGACAGTCTCCTTCTTCCCGCGCCATGTGTGCCGTTTTCCCGACCGGCACATTGAGACAGGCGTAGCATTAACCTTTGTCGACCTGCAGCGTTGTTGATCACAGCCTCCGGGGCCTTTTGGTCATCTCGAATGCATGCTACGTGGTGCGTTGCACCTGTTGGAGAAGGATTGTTGCCGTGGGATCCACATGTTGGCTCCATGAATAGCTCAGACCGTGGGCTTAGACATTCCAACCATGTCCGTGTGCCAGCGAGAAGCTACGGGACATTGTCATACCGTCGTGGGTGCATGATCGTCCTGGAGTTTGTGTCCCATATAAGTTCTGCTACTCCGTGTCCGCTTTCAAACATCGCTATCACCATTAAATCACTCGAACGCCCAGCACACTCAACCGTCTCCAAATCACTCTCTGGTCTCTATTTCCTTCCTTTCCTTTCCTTTCCTTTCTTTCGACTTCAAGTCTTCGAATTCGCCATGGCTTCCGACGGCAACCTTCCATCGACCGAAAGCATCAATCTCTCCTATGCGTCTCTCGGCATCTTCGGCGCCCTCTTCATCCCCGCCTTGTACATCACCTACAAGCATGGAAAGCCAGGAATGATTTGCTGGCCTATTTTCGTATCCTACTTCCCCCTTCGCTTTGCTTCAGATGCCTACCACATCGTCCGTCGAAACAATCCCGAGGAGAACAACACCATCACTATGATGACCAATGCGGGAAGCATCGTTTGCTTGTCACTGACTCTGATCGGCATGGTCTACGAAGCGTAAGCCTTCTTCATGGGCAATTCCCATGACTGCTTCTATGTATCTAACACTCGAGCACAGACTCAACCTCACCCACTCTACGTCGAGACGATTGGGTCGAAAGGTCATCCTCGGTGTCAGCCATCTCGTCAACACTATCGGCATTGGAATGGCAGCGTACGCAGGAAAACCCGACGAAAATGCCGACGGTGGCGTTAAGAACACGATGCTCGACAAGATTGGAAACTGCCTCATCTTTCTCGTCATGGTCGGTGTTTTGTTCTGGCTGTGGCCTATTGGAAAGCGAGTCTTTTCCGAGCGGCAAGACACCAACTACAAAGCCGCCAAGGCACTCATCATGGCCGCTGGACCTGGAACCGTCCTTCAATTGATTCGCCTCAGCTACAGCTTGACGTATGCCTTCAACCGCGTCCCGAGCCTGGACCCGGTTACTGGAAGCTTCGCCACGAGACTCATCCTGATGTTCGGAACCCAGCTGTGCGTTGTCATTGTTGTCCTTGTTGGTGGATGGTTTAGCATGGACGCGCGACCTCAGCCGCAAGAGCGGGTCAACAGCGCTACTGAGATGAATGATGCTTCAACCGGCCTGGTTTGAGTGGAATTAAATACTGGATGGCCATTCATACGGAGTTTCGAGGTGAGGCAATGGTCCTGAAAGTGGAGGAACCGAGACTTGGGAGAGGTACTGAGCCTAAAGGTTCTCGAGCGATACATCACAAACAGACATAGAGTCTTGTGTATCTACAAGGGGGACTAGAATCGTCGGGTTTTCAACCAATTTACTTTCATGTTTTGTCGCGTTATTATTTGTAGTCTGCTCCTTTCTAGTTTAAATCAATATTCATCTTAGCAAGTCCTGAGGTTGTTAAAATGACTGGATAAACTGAAAATGCGTTACGACGACTGATGGGGAAGTCCCCCGTGAGACTGCCACACTGCGTAGATTGTGATCTACATCTTGTAGTTTTCTACCACAGGTTAGCAATAATAATATTAGAGCCCGATTTGATTTGCAGGCACATTATGAATTAATCTATATGCTACTGTGCCTGGAGACGCGTTGGACATCAACAGATCGATCCCCTTTTCCTTGCTGGTTTCAGGTTCGCTTTCTAAAGACCTGTTCCAGCCAACATTCCCAAGCAATTGGTCCGATGCATGATCGAGTTTATAGATAGGCTACTCTGAGAATGCCCCATAGGGTTGGCGCTCGGCCACATTATTCGGAATGACCGACCCGTCTTGAACGTACACAGCTCACAACCCCTGCACGACGAAGACAATCCATCCCAGGAAGAAATTAACCACTGGTAGCCAGTACGGCAATCCAGCCTTCCTTTGGCTCCACCATCCCGCGCCAGTGAGGAAGCAGCTTAAGAACAAGGTGACGAAGTTCTGTCGAGTTTGCGGCAGAAAGAGAAGTACGGCTTCTCCAAGCATCAACGTACCGAGGACAGCCACGTGCCATCTAACGTCGGAATGATGAGTGAACGGGATGATTGGGTGAAGGTGAGGTCTTGTCAGGCGTGATTTGCGCTGGATTTTAGTATAAAGCGACCTGAAGGGCCATGGGAACACGCGAGGCCAGCCGCCAAGAATATACTCGGCAACCAGGACCGTTCGCGGGAGGGCATGGAGGATCTCGGTCGGAGATGCGCTGAAGATTGTCATATTGGTGAAAGATGGATAGATGGTTGATCTTTAGTTCGTGCGATTGGGAAAATGTGCATCGTTGCCAGAGACTTTTCCAGGTTAAGGACGAGATATCAGTCTATGACGTCAACTATTTTGCCTCAACTTTAGGGAACTATTAGTGATTTAAGAAGTTACATCTGGTTTCAATCTTATGGGTGATCGTTCTGATCAGGGTCTAATTACCATTTGTTAATCAAGAGGAGCGTTGATACCACCTCCAGGAATACATCCGCATCTTCAGTTTTACACCTCGTTATCGCCAGTCTTTTTCGACTCCGTCATCCTCGCCGGGATCAACTTTGCCTTCAAATTGCTTGCTCCAGCCGACAGTGCGCCCAATCCAAATGTCCATCTCTTGATGCGAGCTGCGTAGATCAAGAAGTAGACCAAGAACCAGTTGACCACGGCGAACACGATCAAGTATCCGAGGCACGGCCACTTATCGCCGGCAAAAACGTTGAGAGCCTCCATGTACTCTGTGCCGTCGCTGTAAGGGCAGTATCCGCAGTTCGACGTTGCGTTCTGGTCCTGGAGATAGCCAGCCTTCGCGACATGGTCAACGAAGAAGCCAGCGTACTCGCCGCAGGTTGAGCCAGGCGGTGGATCGAAACGGGCAAACTCGGCTTCGCTACATTTGACCGAGGTAAGAGGCAATGTCGCGGAGAGAACGCCTCTGCTGAACCAGGTTGATGGGTTGACATAGTACATCCAATACTTCCAAAAATCTGGCAGTGTTTGGTAGGGCACGAAGACGCCGTTGAGAAGCGCTACCATACAGAAAAAGAATGGTAGGATCTGAGATGCGTTAGTTAATATCGTACACAGGTGTTATTTTGCTGAAGGTGAACTCACGTTCGAAATCGACCCGTACGATGACCCGAAAGCGGCAATCCACTGGCCCCAACTGGCCATGAATAGCGACCAGATGATCATCATCAAGTAGACGTATCCCGAAACAGAAGCCGTTGCTGGGAAGCCCACGGGGAAGTACCACAACAGCCAGTACAGTGTGCCGGACACGATGGACATCGGAACCTCGGTGATAACGTTGGCCGTGCAAAAGGCTACCCAGCCGTACGTGCAGCTCGGGAGTTCGCGGTCCTCCCAGAGCTCCCGGTTGCGGAAGAAGGTGACGACGACGCTGTTGACAACCGCAGGCGGAAGGAAGAAGGCGTAGATGATGTTGGTAAACATGCGGTTCTGCAGAGAAGCAATGTCGTTACCGAGGTTCCAGAAAGTCTGGGTGTTGTTAGTGATACGGCTTGAAAACTGATAATACTGGACTTACAAAGCCGCTGACGATACCCATGGTGACGTGGATAAAGAGGCGACCATAAACGTAGTGGGGCTCACGCCATTGCTTGAGAAACGTCCTCTTGATGAGTAGCATAGACTGGTAGTAAGTTGATGCGGCGAACTTGGTTGGCTTCTTGTCAGAGCTGTTAGTGACCTGTTCGGCCGTGATCTGGTCGATCTCGGCGTCCACTGCCTTGGCCTCATCGCTCTTCCGCCACTCTTCATTCAGTCAACAGTATTACCTTGATCGTTAACGCTAGGTCGCGACGCTGTTTCGAGGATGAACTCGGCGACGTTGTGGTTCGGCGGACAGTGGAACCCACGAGCAGCGAAGTAATCGATGACAACCGAGCCGTTGTCGCCAACGGGGCCAAAGTAGAAGGTTTTTCCTCCGCGGTTGAGAGCAAGGATCATGTCGAACTGCTCGATCAGGTCGGATGAGGGCTGATGGATTGTGCAGATGATGGCTTGTCCGGCGTCGCAGAGTTTGCGGAGGAATCGGACGATGGAGTATGCTGATTGACTGTCGAGGCCAGAGGTTGGCTCATCGAGGAAGAGGAGGAGAGACGGCTTCGCAGCTTCGAGGTGTTAGCAGTTGATCAAATCGAGGTGGTGAAGAGGAGACGTACCTAGCTCAACGCCAATTGTGACTCGCTTGCGCTGCTCAACAGTTAAAGAGGACACGAGAGCGTGCTCCAGATCGTTCAGCTCAAGTAGATGCATGATTCGGTCGACATAGGCGATCTTCTCCTCCCGAGGAACGTGACTCTCCTGTCGCAACAGCGCCGAGAACTCCAAAGCCTCGCGGATTGTAGAAGAACCTTCGTGAATGTCCCGTTGCTCGCAAAAGCCGGTACCACGCTGGAACTCTTCTCCGAGTCCACGCCCGTTAACAAGCATGTCGCCAGACACAACACCGACCTTCTGTCTCCGAGCAAGCGTGTTCAGCAGCGTTGTCTTTCCGGCGCCGGAGCTTCCCATCAGTGCCACCATTTTTCCAGGTTTGGCATATCCCGAGACGCCGTTGAGGAGCTGGAGCTGACCGGACCCGTAGGGGACCGTGTAGTTGATGTTCTTGAAAGTGAAGACGCTGGTGCCATCGCCAATCTTTTCGAATACCTCATCGTCGGCGTTGGCTTGTTCCTCGCGGGGCTTCTTTTCGGAAGGCGGCTTCGCGAAGATAGTTGACTGGGCACTCGAGTCGGTGAATCGGATCTTTTCGACGGCTACAATATTGACGACGAGAAAGAAGAGGGTGAAGCCAATGATGATGCCAAAATTGCGCCAGAGGTTTGCGTGAAGGCTATGAAGAGTCAGTCCCGTACAATAACGGCCACTTCTAGAGTCTAGACTTACAATGCAAACGATATGTCAAGGTAGGACAGCCCATCTACCTGGGTGCTGCCGGTGCCAGCTCCTGGTAGACTGCAGCCTTGATAATTGCTCTCCACGCCAGGACCTCGAGGCACCAGGTTGGATTCGCTGCAGGCCATTTTCAGGCCGTTAAACTCGTTTAGCTGCAGTGATTCGAATCCGAAAGCGACCGGGTTGATGTAAGTGAACCAGCCAAACCATGGAACGTCACTAAGTAGCGTGTTCCGAGGTATGACATACCCAGTGAAGATGAACATGATGTTCATGACTGTCGTGTCGTGTTAGAATCCCGTGTAAAGCTGTAGGATTGGGGGACACTTACACACGCCGACGAAGCGAATGGCATCATCTACGGTACCCGAGAAGGCAGCAAACATGCGGAACATGGCTGTGAGTGATAGAGACACGACGTAGACAAACAGCATGAAGATGAAGAACTTGCCGGCTTCAAGGTCAAACCGTGCGAGGAAATAGAACGGGATCGACAAGCACACGACCATGATCAGCATAACCGGCAGATCAAGTATGGCCCTAGCCAGTACAACAGCAGAAGGCCGATAGAAGGCGAAAGCCCTTTGTCGCTCCATCGTCGTCCTACCCATAATCGCCGGAAGCAACTCAGCGAACTGCAGCCAGCCTATGAATGCGATGGCGAAGAAGGCCATGCTGGACTTGGAGAACGCAGACGAGGTCGCGTCGGGATCGATCTCGTTGAAGAGAGACCCGATAATCAGGGAGATGCTGAAGATGATGAAGATCTTGGTGTAGAAGGAGCTTCGCTCGTGGTAGAACAGCCAGGTTTGTCGGTGGAGACAGGCCATGACCTGGCGAGGGTAGGAAATCGTAAACGACGACGACTCGGTGACGTGTCTGGACTTGGACTGTTGGACGGTGGCTTCGAAGGTCTTGTGCTTCTCGTTGTCGATGGTCTGATCGTCGCGCTCGGAGTCTTCGACGTCGGCGAGGAGGCGTTGGTAGTGCGGGCTGGCGCGGAACGCTCGCTCGAGTTCCTCGGGGGTCTTGGGCGCCGTGTCTTCCCGGCCGGGCTGGAAGTGTCGTGCGTTCTTGTCCGCAATCGAGGTCAAGAAGTCTGCTGTTGTCCTAGTGTGTGCGTTAGTTGACTCTGCCCATTCCAGGAGGACGGCAATGCACCCACTGTCGAGGAGGGCACCAGTAGCCCAGATCCTGGAAGTATTTCTTAGCCTCGCTGGCTGGACCTTGGAAGAGCATGCGTCCCTCGTCGATGACAAGGACCTTGTCCATCAATTCATAGATGGACTCGCCCGCTTGGTAGAGAGTCACCAAGGTGGTTCTCTCGCTGACATCGGTAAAGACACGGAGCGCCTTGCCGAAGCTCAGGGCGGTGCTGGCGTCAAGTCCACGGGTAGAGTTATCCCAGCAGACGACTGACGCCCTCGTGGCCAGCGTCTCTGCCAAACTGACTCGCTTGCGTTCTCCACCGGAGACACCACGGACGTGTTCGTCGCCAACGAGTGTCTGCCTCGTGTGCTCGATGCCGAACATCTGCAAGAAGGCGTCCAGAACGATGGGGATGGTCCCCTGGTCCTTCTTGCGCGTCTTGTTCTTCAGTGCGAACCACAGCGTCTGCCAAACCGTCAGCGACGGGAAATGCCGATCGTCCTCCTCGCAGTAGACGACTTCGCCTCTGAACCGTCGCTCTTGCTCCTCGGCTGAGATGGCGCCGTAGTAGACCTCGCCTTCGACGTTGGCGTATTCGTCGCGATGGTTGGCAATGGCCTTGAGGAAAGTCGAACATCCAGATCCCGGCCTACCCAAGACAAGCATGATTTCGCCGTGCTGCACGGTGCCCGTGAAGTCTCGGATGAGGTCGACGGTGGGCCCGTTGGTGGACTTTAACACGGGGATCTTGTTGCTGATGAAGCTCCACAGGTCGGGCCCGAAGGTGTTGAGGATGGCCCGCGGAAGCGTCTTGACCGCCGCCGTAGAGGATTCCGCTCCCTTTACTGTGAGATTCTTGAACGACACGCCGAGTCTCTTGGTCGGACCTCCGGTGGGCGTCCGGGCGTCCATGACGCCTTTGCGGAGGAAATCGGGCAGGTTGAACTCGCCGCCATCGAGACTGGGACAGCGTGTGGAGTCGCTTTCCGGATCGCGGTGAGGAGGGTCGTGCTTTGGGTGTGAGCGACGGGATATCGTCGTCAACTGGCGGCCGAGATCGTGGAATTCCTCCATGGCGGCCGAGACTGAAATGTCGCCCTGGGGGTTTTCGCCCCAGAGGCCATCGCCATGTTTGTCGGCTGGGTTGGCCATTGTGAGGGCTTGCCGTGGCGGCCTAGAGAAATCCAATACCCTGAATTTCTTTCTACTGAACGGCACTGC
Source organism: Neonectria punicea (assembly GCA_037954315.1). Taxonomy (NCBI): domain Eukaryota; kingdom Fungi; phylum Ascomycota; class Sordariomycetes; order Hypocreales; family Nectriaceae; genus Neonectria; species Neonectria punicea. The sequence goes on along the minus strand of JAZAVJ010000186.1, from coordinate 23,747 downwards.
CTGATCTCGGGTGCCTGGGTATTGGCGTCTAGCGTAAAGGGATGAGAGAGAGACCAGACTCGAGACGTTGGACCGGCGAGACTGGCAACGTATCAAGTTATACGTGACGGAAGCGAGACGGAAGCAAGCCCGATTACAAATGGATGCAATTCTTCGCCTTGAATAAGCAACAGTGGGTACGAAGCAATAAGGGGGGCAGCAACGTAATAAGTAGGCTGTCAGAGTCAACTCCGAAACTCCAGGACACCAAGAAGGGACATTGATAATATGCAGGAATTGCGCATCGCGCAGGCTCTTCTTATCTCTCCCCGTCTAGGCTTGGTGCATCCCAGAGCTGGCCCCGCCCGAAGATCTTCTCACCGGGGGCAGCTTAACTACGACTATTATGTCCGACTACCGAGCAACAGATGCAAGCTGCTGATGCAAAGGGCTTCAATGATCGATTCAGCGGGGTTCCATGTCGACGCCACACTGACTCGGGGCTGGTTTCTGCCCAGTCCCTTGAAAACTCTTCTGACTGGGGACGACGCCAAAGATGGGCAAAGCAGCCAGACTAGTGCCCAACAAGATTTCACGATCTTGAAAGACGGCTCCAGATTGGGTTATGGCTCTCGCTTCGCTCCACTCCGCTACGACGGCGGGGGGGACACCGACAATTGTGAGCTCCAACCAGGCAACACGACGTGAGGCCGGTGAGTTGAAGCGGAAGTAAATTGCTAAACTCCGGTTATTACCTAGTCGACGTCGCAAATGACGCACTCGGTGAGAGCGGCTCGTCCCGCTGAGATGGACAGGACACCACCCTCTCAGGGGCCAGAATGACGGAGCCTTGCTTCTCTAGCTGCAAATTGAGGCCATCTATCTTACAGTAGTTCCCGTTCCAGATGGTGGAAACACATGCAAACCACGAGCAGAGTGCAGAAACAGTCAGCACTTATTCTTTTGACAGTTTTCCTTGACCGCCGGCAATGTCCAAGGGCTGTTCTAGCGTTGCTGCAGGGTGCAGTCTGCAGGGCGCCGTTGGAGGGCCAAAATTGCCTTTTCCAGATCATAAGCCATGCATCTGTCTCACACCGAGGGAGACGTCTTCGATGACTCATTTCTCCTCATGTCTGATTTGTAATGTGCAATTATTAATTCTCCTTCAGAGGGGGATCGATTCGAGTCGCACGTGGGTGCACGAGCTAGTCTAACGTTACGGCGGTGCACAAATTACGAATACTACTTTGTACGCTCGGTTGTGAGGAACAGTAATACTGCCCCATGAGTACGGAGTACTTAATAACGTTATTTCATTTACCTCAAGAAGAAGGGGAACCGGGGATTTCTTATGCATTCGTAAGACTCCTGCCAGCGACGAGTCCACCACCTCGTCTCCATTTGATCTCAAGATCGGAATAAGAGCCGACTCGGATCTCTCCATCGACCCCCGATTGGCCATCTCAGCCAGTCCGCATGGAACATCGCTGTGCACTCCGAACACGCCCCACATGAGGATCTTCCCCGGGTTCTACTTAGTCAAGATACGTTACGCGCATTAGATGAGCGTCTAAAATTGTGACGGAGGTGTGAGATTAAAGGGCATTGCTTTGGTTGTTGTCAATCCAACTGAAGTCGCACAATCCATAGCGCCCACAAGAATTGAAGGACATGGAACAAGTTGGACGCAAGAATACATAGAGCTCGCTCATGTTTTTATTTTATTTGCTCCTCCTACACGTACCCTCCAACAAATGGAGACAAGCCTAATGCCCAACCATCGACTGGCTCTTTTCCGAACACCGGTTACCCAAGGGCTTTGCAGTATCGATGATTTCACGCATCGCCTTCTTCTCCTCCTCCGTGAGCTGAACTTCCCTCGAAGCAAAGTTCTCCTCCAGGCGGTGCGGCTTCGTTGTACCCGGAATCGCGATCATGCCCTGTGCGGCAACCCACGCGAGGGCAATCTGAGTCAGGGTGCAGCCTTTACGGTCGGCCAGCTTCTTAATCTCCTCCACGATAGCTCGGTTCTTGAAGAAGTTCTCTCCTTGGAACTTGGGCACTGCAAGGACGTTAGCATGTGATCCTTGCGTGGTTGCATTGGAGAAAGTAACCCACCTGTGCGTCGGAAATCGTCGGGCGCGAAATCATCGGGAGTCTTGTATGGGAAGTCATCGACGAGCCAGCCATGGCCCAATGGGCTGTAGGCAACATATGCGATGCCCAACTCCTTGGCGGTGCCGATCAGGCCGTCAGTCTCATGCAGGGCTTCAAATGCAGAGTACTCTGCCTGCACGGCATCAATCTTGGCGACTATCATTTGTAAGCGATGAATTCGAGAACGCGTGACCGGATCTAGTTGTGTGGATCTTACTTGAGTTTGCCTTTCGCAGGGTCTTTGCTGAGCACTCGGAAAGGCCGATGTACTTGGTCTTCCCAGCCTGACGAATCTCATCAAGCGCCGGGATTGACTCCTCGAGGGGCGTGTCTGCGGAAGTTGTTAGTAGAGAGCGTTATTATGAATTTCGCCGACGTACTAGGATCAATTCTGTGAAGATAGTAGAGATCAGGTGCAAATCCAAGCCTCTCGATCGTGCCGTCGATGTATTTCTTGATGTGAGCAGCTGAGTTGGTAACCTCTCCATTCCCAAAGACGTCAAAGCCACACTTAGAGGCAACTGTTAAACACATGTCAGTAGAATCTTTATGCGATAAAGTACTGTAGAACCTACTGAAGATCTTGTCGCGGACGTTGTGCTTCCTGATAAAGTCTCCCAAAAGCTTCTCATTGACACCAGCCTGGTAAACAACCTAGTTGTGACGTCAGCATCCCAACTTGCCACTCATCGAGATCGCCCACGTACCGCAGTGTCCCAGAAAGTGCATCCAAGCTCGATGGCTTTGAGGAGTACCGGCTCGGCCTGCTCAAGACTCAGGTTGCTACCCAAGCCAAAGCTGATGCCCATAGCGCCAAAGCCAGGCGAAGGGACTTGAATATTCGGCAAAGGGGAGTGTTTGGACCATTTTTGCTTTCGGTCGGGGATGCTTTTGGTGTAGGTGTTAAACGCAATTGTATGGGACTTTTCGGTGCAAACGCAGTCAAACCAGGCGGCAGGCTCTTTAGATATAGCATTAGAGTACACCGCTGCACACGATATATGAGCTTGGTGATGTGATGGTGTCGTAACTAAGTGGAGGTATCCATGAGGCAAAGTCCGGGATTCTGCCGCAAAACTGCGCATTGACTCGTGGAAACTCATATGAGGCCCTGGAGATAATTCATAACTCCGTCGTGTCGTCCCCGCGCGACTTTATGCCTCATATGCCGGGATTAAGTCAAACGCGTGACGCGTATCAACTGGAACTAATCGTGCCACTTACCCGCTGAGAATCTGTATCGATCTCCAGGTCGTTACTCGAATAGCTTGATTTGTTGGTCAAACTCCACTCGTGTCAGCCGGTTGCATTAGCTCCGATCTGAACCCGGACAGTCTAGCTACCAGAAGTTGAGATGCCAAAGCTTGGTATGTGTCGCTCGAGGAGTCAAGGATCTGCAAGGCTTGTATTCGGACCTATTCATCTGAGATCTTGGTGTTGAGGAAGGAGGTCTGTCCAAGCCCCAGAACCGGTAGCATGCCGGATATGGTGGATAAACATAAGACCGGATCTGGATTGTGGATTGTGGATTGTTAGATCCTCGGTTTGACGCTGCTTCCCAGAACCGCCATTCATCAACCTTCTGTTTGCCCTAGATACCGTGGCTAGGCAGCGAGGAAGCTGGCTACCCTAATGGACTGATGCAGACGAATCAGATCAAGAGAAGTTGAACAGGGAGTTAAAAGACTCTAGAGCAAGAAAAAGTGACCTCTGAGTAGATTCAATATATATACATAAGTAGAGCGACCACTCAACTCAAATTCCATCCGCAAGTACACTGCATCCCACTCTCCAGTGAAGCCCTTTTAGACTGAGCCCCCGCCCTGTTTGATGATTCTCTTTCGCGCCTTTGCAGCTGCAACACTGGCCTTTCGCGGATTCTTCGCCTCGAAAATGACGTCCAGCTCTTCCAGCGTAGACCCTTTAGTCTCGACGAACAAGAAGTACATAAATGTCATCTCAAAGGTATCCCAAAACACGAAAAACACATAAAACCAGTACCCAATCTTGTACAGCGTATTAGCATTGAGAAAACGCGATCGGGGAGTCCTCAACTTACGTTCGACAGAGCAATCGGCCCAACAAAGGTATTGAGGAAGCCAGCCGCTCCAGCTGTCAGCTTGAAGGTACCCATGGCCTTGGCTCGCATCTTGTTGCTCACGACCTCGGCGGGATAAATCGGCTGCATAGGTGTGAAGCCACAGGCAAAGATGGCACCAAACATGAAGATGAAAACGATGCTAACTGTCGATGCAGTTTGGTTACCGTACTCGGTGTAACCAGCCGCGCAGGCCGCAACAATTGCCAGACAAATAGTCATACCGGCCGTGGTAGTAATGAGCATCTTGCGGCGGCCGATGACATCGTGAAGACGAGCGCCGACGAGCGATGAGACCCAGCCAACAACGGCATACACAATGTTAAGAATCAGCTTCATGTTGGTGTCTGTGATGCCGATACCATTGAGCATGATTGGTAAGTAGTACGAGACGATGCTGAGAATATTATTAGCCTTAACATAACTGATGAAGAACTGCAGAGACTTACTTGTTTCCGCTGAATTGTCCAAACCAGGAGAAAGCGATATTCAGCATCAATCTGTACCGACTGGAGCGTGTTTCAACAAGCACACTGAGATCAAAGAGATCTTTCCAAGAGGCTATGTGCTCGACATCCACGGTAGCAATCATCTCTCTCATTTGAAGAGCAACGAGCGGATGGTCAATGTCACCGTTTGCGTGGTAAGTAGCGATAATAGCTCTGGCTTCCTCGTGCCGATCCTTAGCAACAAGCCTACAGTCAGTAAATCGGTTAGCAACCAGATAATCTTCGGCGAACCAAACCAGATCGATCCACTTACCATCGAGGAGATTCGGGATAGAACTTGATGAGTAGACAGACTAGCCCCGGACAAACCATTTGAAGCCAAAGCGGGAGTCGCCAGTCCAGGTCACCTCTGTGTGCCAGGTGTTTGTGGCCGGCGTACACCGCCGAGGTAGCAAAAACGGAGCCCTTTGGGAATCATGTAAGTAAAGGGACATCTCAGACTGGGATGTGACACGTACGACGTTGTAGAAGGTGTTGTACATTCCCGCGATCGTCCCACGGTAGGCTGCTGGGACAAGCTCGACCAGGTACAGTGGAGCAGCTGTGTGCGCGCACGTCGCGAAGAATGACAGGAGAAACCTCCCGGCGATGAACATGGGTAGATTGGTTGACAGGGCTGTCACAATGGTGCCGATGCATACTCCCAGGCAGCCGAAAAAGATGTGCCATGTCCGTCCGTACCAGTCGGTCATCCAGATGAAAAGAGCGCCACACATTTGACCGACCTAGTGAAGCGGTTAGTGCTATACGCGATCGTTGAAGATGGGCATTACCTGGAAAATAGCAAAGACAATGCCAGTGCTGGCGTTGCCATTCTCCGGTAAATTGAAGTAGGTAGTGTAGTTTGGAAGAGCATTGATAGATCCCATCAAACTGCTATCAAATCCTAGACGCGTGTCAGTGTGCCCAAGACACTCCATGAGCACCAGTACTTACCATTCATAGTCGAGCACAGAAACACGGCCGCAGCAAGAAAGTACAGCTTAATGTAGCCTGGGCCTCGCGGGTTTGGCTTGTGCTTCGCCATGATATTTGCGTACGTCTCCATCGAGTGCTCCATGCTCTCGGTGTTCTCGACCTCTTTCAAGATGGAGTCATCTTTTGCCTTGTCCATGATGCAGGACTCGGGAGCTCGCGCAGCACCTCAATTGGGCCGTGTGTGTGTCGGATTGCTCCGCGGACCTCGATGTAGAAGCGGGATATCTCACTCCGGTTTATGATGAAGACTGCAACGACATGATGAAAAGATCGACCTGGAAGCGGCATGCATGGATTCTTATAACTCCACGTTTCTTTGAACATGGCTAGCTCGAGACTGCAATGCAAACCCCGTGGGGACCAGAGGAAAAGAGAACAGGGGCGTTTTGGGGTCATGGGGCCCCAACTTTCCCCAGAGACTAGGCCGAAGATGTGACACGGGGATTCATATTTGCGTGCCAGGAGCCGAGGTAGTCAGTTTGACTGCACTAGCCCGGACGGCGCTTTATTCGATCGTATGAGGTGTATTAGGGCTATGACTCGTACGGGGATCATCTGAGACGAGATTCTGCAGGGAGACAAACACATAGACTGCCCTAATTATTGCAATTCTACCTAAGTAGACAAATAGCGATAATTGACCTTATTTTACACGCGCAATTATGAATATTATATCACTTAAGCATTACAACTTAGCCATCAAGCTCCTATCTACTACGTCTAAACCAGATGATCCGTCGTAAAGCTGGGGATTCAACGCAGCGGTATTGATCTGTAGAGCAATCAATCAATCAATCGCCTGCTCTTTTCTAATCAAACAGCCACTATAGGGAATTTGTACTCACATGGTAGGATCTAAGATCACCGATACTGCTCACACCGAGTAACCTCATCGTCGTGACGGCCTCATCCGCGAGAACTAAGCCACAAGTCAGCAAGGTAAATACACGCGAAGGGAGAGAATAACAAACTCTGCAAAGATCGGTGGACGCCTTTTTCTCCGCCTACTGCCAGCCCATACAACGCCGCTCGGCCAAGCCCGACGCCCTTTGCACCAAGAGCCAGTGCCTTGATCACATCCGAGCCTCTCTTGATGCCACCGTCCACCAAGATCTCAAGCTGATCAATGACCTGGGGACAGAACTTCCTGATTTCCAACAAGACTTGCATGGGTGTGTTTGTAGTGTCCAGTGCCCTGCCGCCGTGATTAGACAGAATGATGCCCTTGACGGCCGGAAACTTGGTTGCTGCGTACGCATCCTCGTGCGTCTGGATTCCCTTCAGCACAATCGGAAGGTCAGTGTGCAGACACAGCCAGGTCAAAGTCTTGTGCCAGGTGAGGGCGGATTCCGTCCCCCAGACCTGCGGCGGCGCCCCGTCTGCGACTTCTGCAGTCTTGTAACGCTCATCAGCTTCTCTCTTCCCTGGAAAGGGAGCATCGAGAGTCAAGACAATGAACTTGATCTGTGGAATGGCCTTGATCTGGGCCAGAGTTCTCTCTGTAGTCTTGATATCCTTGAGGACGTAAAGCTGCCAGCCAAAGACTGCATCGGGTCCCGCACGTACGACGTCTGCGACAGACATGGACGCATTCTTGCTGATGATCTGCAGCGCGTTGAACTTGGAGCAAGCAGCTGCAATGCCAATTTCGCCCGAAGGATGCGCCAACTTAGCCATGGCCGCCGGGGCGACGAATATTGGCAAACCGACTCGGTTGCCGAGTATCGTGGTTGACAGCGAACAATGAGTACAGTCAACAAAGACCCTTACCCAAAAATGAGCCCAGAGACGAGCGTCCGGATTTCTCCACATTTCGGGTTTATGACAAAACGGGCACGGGATTTTGGACTTCCGTGCATAACATTCCCCGTAGATCGATGGCCTGATGATTCCACTACTTAGGCTGAATGGAAAGCCATTCATCCGCATCGAAATGCCGTATCGTTTCTGGCTTAAGGTGGTAGTGCAATAAGAATAGGCCCTGTTGATCCAAATACCGACCTTGCACTGCATTTCCGATACGAATCGTAATTTCCAAGGCAGCCATATTTGTGCTTAACCAGGATGCCGTTGTCCACGCAAGAATTAAAGACCGGCTGGTCTATGAAGCAACAAGATGGCCAGTCTCAAAACTCTTGGCTTCCCGTGAAGCAAGTTCCCAGCCAGGTTCATGTCGACCTTCTTGCCAACAATAAGTACGTATTGCTCACCATGTGACCTTTTTCAGATACATGTATGCTGACAAAACTGTAGAATCCTCGATCCGTTCATTGATGCCAATGAACTTACGGTCCAATGGATTGGGGAGAAGGATTGGGTCTACCGAGTCAAGTTCGCGGCATCATCTCCCCAGGGTGCCAGAACAGACTTGGTATTCCTAGGACTCGATACCTTCGCGACGGTTACTCTGAATGGAAAGCCAATCCTTCAATCCGAGAACATGCATACTTCTCATCGAGTAGGCGTCGATGAGTATCTGCTCTTGGACCAAGAAAACGAACTACAAATCCTATTCGAGTCAGCGCTTCGACGGGGTCGTGAGCTTGTTCGCCAGCATCCAGAGCACACTTTTCACGTCCGCCAAACCGAGGATAGCCGCATCCCAGTTCGAAAAGCTCAGTACAACTGGGGCTGGGACTGGGGTCCTATTTTGATGACCGCCGGTCCTTGGCGTCCAGTCCTCCTTGAGCAATACACTGCCAGGGTTGACGATGTTTGGGCGCAGTATCAAGTGTCTCCAGATCTCGGAACATGCTCTGGGGACTTGTACGCGAGAGCTGGCGAGGGTGCGCAAACAGGCGACAAGGTGCTTTTGTCGTTATCACTTGAAGCTAAGGTGATCTTCCAACAGCAATGCCAGGTCGACTCCAATGGCCTGGTAAAAACAGTATTTCAGGTTAACGAGCCTTCGCTATGGTATCCTTACGGTTATGGATCACAGTCTCGGTACAAGCTATCTGCAGTACTCATCCGCACAGATACGGAACTGGACACCAAAGTGAAGCTCATTGGGTTTCGCCGCTGTGAGCTGGTCCAAGAGGACGATGAGTTTGGCAAATCCTTTTATTTCCGCATCAACGGAGTCGACATCTTTTCTGGCGGTTCGTGCTGGATACCTGGTGATAGCTATCTTGCGCAGATGTCCAAGGATCGATACTTTGACTGGATAAAGCTTTTGGTGGAGTCCAACCAGATCATGATCCGCGTATGGGGCGGTGGGATCTACGAGGACGACGCTTTCCTAGACGCCTGTGACGTGTTTGGTGTCTTAATCTGGCACGATTTTGCCTTCGCATGCGCCAGCTATCCAGTCTACCCCTCCTTCCTCAAGACTGTTGAAGAAGAAGCCAGACAAAACATTCGGCGAATGAGATCTCACCCTTCTGTGGTCATTTGGGCTGGCAACAACGAGGACTATCAGGTCCAGGAGAGGTACAAACTCGACTATCAACCAGACGACACCGACCCAGAATCGTGGCTCAAGTCGACATTCCCCGCGAGGTACATCTATGAGTATTTGCTACCAAAGTTGGTACGAGAAGAGGACCCGTCTGTCATCTACCACCCAGGAAGCCCTTGGGGTGACGGGAAACACACGACTGATCCGACCGTGGGAGATATCCTCCAGTGGAATAGTAAGTCACGTCCATCCTGCGTCCCGATTTCCTTTTAACGAAGAATAGTCTGGCATGGACAAATGATCAGATATCAAGACTCTGATCAACTTTCTGGGCGTTTCGTCAGCGAGTTTGGAATGGAGGCATATCCGCATCTGGAGACTATTCGTCGTGTCATCACCAACCCCCAGCAACAGCGACCAGGCTCGATGATGATGGACTTTCGCAACAAAGCCATTGATCACGAGCGTCGTCTGCTGACGTATGTGGCCGAGAACTTCCTCGTTCCATCCGACTTGCCATCTTTCGCACACGTCACCCAGATCCTTCAAGCTGAAACAATGCGGTATGCATACAAGGCCTGGAGACGGATGTGGGGACGACCTGGAGCCCGCAGATGCGGCGGCGTGCTTGTTTGGCAGCTCAACGATTGCTGGCCGACCATGTCGTGGGCTATCGTCGACTATTATCTCGTCAAGAAACTGGCCTTTTATGCCATCTCGCGAGCTCTGAGGCCGCTCGATGTGGGAATTGCTCGTAAATGCCCGGAGTGGACTTCGGGTCATGCTGATACCACGGCCACCAACACGCACGAGTTCGATGTGTGGATTGCGAGTAGCCATATGGAGGCTGCTGAGGTCAGTGTGACGGTCAACTTCATCTCTATCCAGTCAGGCGAGCTTGTCGGTGAAACTATCACGACTGAGATACTGGCAAGTCCAAATGGCACAACAGAGGTCTTACAAGCCCATCGTGTCAACACCTTTCAGTCCTCTGATACTCTGAACTGGGAGAAACAAGATCCCTTCGTCATTCATGCGGTAATCAGCGCCGGTGGACAAATTGTGGCCACTGACACAGCCTGGCCGCAGCCCTTCAAATACTTGGACTTTTCGAACCGAAATGTCAGGGTGGAGGCCTCTCCATCCAACGGTCAAATCACGGTGTCTGCGGATCTTCCAGTTAAGGGCTTTGTGTTTGAGGAGAAAGAAGGGCTGAAGCTGAGTGACAACGGATTTGACATCATGCCTAGGGAGAAGCATGTGATAAATGTGAGTGACACGGCTGCATTGGCTTCAAGGCTGAGTTGGACATACATTGGTGCAAGCCTCAGCTGTAGATGGTATCAGATCATAGAATCAGACATAAACATGCCTTGAGTCTTTACTATTCTTCCTTTGTGTGAGAGACCTGCACCTTTCAAACTCTTCACAGCCAAACCACTCTGGTTTGTCATATCCATGTAAAAGGAAGCCTCAGTCTTTCTCTCAACTTTTTGTTCTGCTCATCTCTCCCTTCAGTCTCAGTGTAATCCAGACTTGATTAAATTAATGTACACATACGGCTTATCGCAACGTAGACTCCTCTTTCATTGACCTCGCCAAGATCAGCGATGTAGAACAGCTGAAGGATAAATCTCTCGGAACCGTCGACCCTGGCCTTCAGGACGAGGACCATGGCCAAACTGCAAACTACTGCCGTTAGAAAGGTTCTCATCCCGAAACTACGGCACAATACAATCCCTTCTGTCGAAGAAAGCAGTCATTGACGCAAAGATAGCAAGAGGTGAGCCCTTCTCTATTGGGCGGCTAGTTTGGGACAACCCTCAATGGTGAAGCACCTGGTACTACTAGTCGAGGAGGCATGGGTAACAAAGACTGTCACCCCAATCTTATGTGGGCTGCCAGCTTTATGCAGCTGAATCGCGCATCACATAGGTAATATGTGCATAGGGGTGTCTGAAGGCCCTCTGCATATGTCTAATTACTGTCTATCTATGGACGTTCCTAAACAAGGTCGATTAAACTCCAAGCATTGAAGGAAGAAAGAAATATACCTGAAGCCGGTGTCCTCAAGCAAGCCTCAACTCATCCAAAGAGCAGACCTACTTGCCAGAGTTTCCACCATTTTAGCATTGGGCAGCTCCGGCTCTCCAGTCCAAGGTCGATAGCTTTTGGTAGGGGTATCCAGTGATGTTGAGTAAGTCAACAAGTGGTGTAACTTGGCCATGGGTAGGAAGAACACTGGAGCATGATTAGAAGCCTGTTATTTACATTTCATGTGCTGGCGGACACTTACATCGCCTTGTCAGTGAGGCCATCTTTAACCATCTGGTCCAACCACTGTCTCATAAGAGCCTGGTCCGACTGCTCAGCTGGCATCCCCGCTTGCCACGCATCTGCTTCGAGAACAGCGACTGGGGAATCCTCAGAAGGGCATTTGGTCGTGACAAAGCTGTAGGACCAATCTGCGGAGTGGGTTGCTTGCTGTTCCCACATGAACCAGGCTTGGATATGCTCATCCGAGTGGACGTAGGGATGCGTGTCGCTGCACACGAGGTTAGGTTGGTCTCGATACACTATTGGTGATTTCAGGCTTACTTGAAGGTGACAAAGGTTGCGTTAGGGATGCTAGACCAATACTTCACTGCCACCTCTGGGACAATCAGCTTTGCGCCAGCTTCGACATATCTTTTGGCTCCTCCGCTGTGATCGCGATGGTGGTGCGTTGGCTATTGTTTGGTAAGCAAAAGTGCGACTAAGACGTGCTTGAAAGACTTACCCAGAGGTATGTAATTGGCTTCTTCAAGTTCTCGGCAACCCACTCGATCACACTGTCGCTATACTGCTCGACCGCATCACACACGATGACTTCCGTCTCGAACTCAATAAGCATCTGCTTGACGCCGAGGGTTTCGTCTTCGAGGACGAGCCAATGCACGGACGGAAGCCCATCGACAGGTTGCTCTCCCCTAAGGTCCTTAGCAGTCGTTTTCTTGCTTGTTCCGGACCAGAGCATATTCGAGCTGAACTCGGTCAGGTGTGCATGCGAGACACCACGGACTTTGTGGGGGGCTGCTTTGGGGAGCATGCTTTCCTCCTCCGATATTCCATCAAAGTAGCTCGATGAGAAGTCCGGGTTCGGGGTTATTTGCTCGATCATGTAATCCTCGATGACAGCATTGAGATTCTGAGAAGAGGTGTTGTAGACGCTTTGAACTTGATGCGGGAACTTGAGGCCATCGACGGATTTGTAGTTAGTCAGGTAGAGATCAAAGGTCGAAGCTCCGTAGATGGCATGGTTCTCAGAGGTACGGACGATGTAGGGCAAGTTGCTGGAGGGATCGAAGATGACCGTCAGGCCGAGGTCGGAGTCGTGAACTGGGGCTTGTCAGAAGTGGTCTCAAGGAAGGTCAGGTGTCATACCGCTGACCATTTCAACCATGTTGATGGTCGTCTTTGAGAAGTGGGTGCTCTTGCTCGATTTTAACTTGGATGTTCAGGTCAGCATGACGGCTCGGCGCTGGAAACTGGGGGATATGAACCTTGAGCAGAAGTCTCGGGTCGAGCATGTTACCATGCAGAACCATGTACTCAGCGAGCGCGGCTGTCTGAGGTTTAGTAGAGGCAACCGCTTAGAGGGGAGAAACCAAGTTGACGACATACCGTCCGTATATCCGGATGCGAGATCCGAGGGAAGCCAGATCTGGTTGTTCCCACGAACATAGCATGCAAAACCGTCATCACCGCTCCGGACAACGAGAGAGAAGTCAAACGGGTCGAGTGCGGGAGAACCCCAAACCCAGTAATCTACACATCCATTAGTCTCTGCTACTGCGGGGTGTTGAAAACGACGCACCGGAGGGAACAAACTGCCTGTCAATCCGCTGCTGCAACTCATCAGAACCGAAACTGAACGAGATGTTCTGACCATCGTCAGCACGTACGCAAGCTCACGGAACGCAATAGCTCCCCGGACACCGAAATGGCCATGGCGCATAAGCTGCGAGTCGTTCCAAAGCCCAGCCCCGCGTCCTTTATCGAAGAACGATTAAATTAAGCCTAAGAATAAGCCTCTGTCCGCGACGCTACTCGAGGCCATCCTCGGCGTGACTAAGCCCGGCGCGGTTCAGAATAAGCCTCCGCGCTCCGGTCTGACATCGGTGTCGACGTGTTAACGACGCCCGAAGAAGCCTCGAGTTTCCCTTTCATCTTCCGCGGGCCCTTTAGCAACAAGCAAGCAAGCATTACAATGGCTACGACGCCTGCCGACAAGCCGGGCGGTGATGCGCAATCCCAGAACTCCAGCCCCGTTGGGCTAAACCGGACATGCCAGGTAATTAAACTGTCTACATGCTGCATATTCGCACACAGAATACGCGCCGTGTCTAACAGAGATCATCAATAGGGCTGTAGACATCGTCGGATCAAGTGCGTCATTGCCTCACACGATGCACAGTCCAACACCAAGAAGTGCACGAGATGTCTCAAACTCGACATGGAATGCGTCTTCCTCCCTCCCGCCATCAAAAAGACACGGAAGCGGAACGAGGCCAGGATCAAGGAGCTTGAGCGCAAGTTCCAGCAAATCCAAGAGAGCATCGGCGATGGGCGCGGCACACCGCCTGTCTCGCTCTCTAGTCTGGCGAGAGATATCGGTATCCCGTTCGCGACACGCTCCGACGATCGATCCCCAGCAGCGACGTCAGCCACGGCCGACACGCTCTTGTCGACTGCCTCCACGGACGGTGCATCGCCAGGTCCGCTTTCCACAGGGCTTGTCGGCCATAACCAGGCAGAAGGGCTATACTGGGCCTTTTGCCACAGCTTTGCGCCGCTGTATCCCATTGTCCATGTCCCCGAATCGTTGACCTGCGAGGCTACTCGCAGAGTCCGGCCTGCGCTCTTCCGGGCCACTCTCACCGTCGCGTCCACCAGCATAGATCCAAGCCTCTCGCGAGCCCTGTTCCTAGACACGGGGAAATATCTCGCTGCAAAGGCTGTGGTGGCTGGAGAAAAGTCGCTGGATCTCATCCAAGCTCTCCTCGTTCTGTCGACATGGCAGCAGCCCCCTGAGAAGTTTCAGGGACTCAAGTTCAGTCAGCATGCGCAAATGGCTGCGACAATGGTCATGGATCTCCAGTCGTCGAATGAAGAACAGTACAAGATCCCAGAGCCGGAACCAACCGTGATTCCATCCGATCACCTGTTGGAGACTTGCAGAAGTTTCCTTGCGTGCTACTTTCTCTGCTCGAGGTGAGTCCCCCTTCTCTCGATTCAAGCCTGAAAGCTAACGACGTCTTCGTTAGCATCGCACTCTCGTTTCGCCGACCAAGCGTGCTTCGATATGGACCCTGGGTTGAGCGCTGCATCAAAACGATCGAGATGGCGCCCTTCCTTCACCTCAACGATAGTCGGTTGCTCGCCTGGGTCAAACTGCAAAGGCTCGCCGAAGAGGGCCTGGCCATGGTGGGATTCGATGAAGCGTCGTCTGTCGACTTTTCCGACGCCCGTACACGCTTCATCCTAAAGCATTGCGGCGATTCCGTGACGCGGTGGAGGCAGTCGATCGCAGAAGACATCATGTGTGGTGAGCAAGATGGCTCTTCCTAACAAGGCGTTGACTAACGCATGCAGGGCCTCTCGAAATACACTATCAAATGATTCTCGTCAGCCTCAACGAACCGTCTCTCTACAACGACCACGAAATTTCCGATTTCCGCCCTCCATATATAATACGAGCACTACCCCTGGTAAAGAAACCACCCAGCACAGGTTAGATGAAAGGCACGGGCGCTGTCACGCAGTGCGCTGTGTCGGCGCAACACCTCATCAGCTCGTTCCTTGGTCTCTCCGTCGAGGCGCTTCGGTCAGTCCCCGTCATCACGTACACGAGGATGGCCCACGCTGTCATCGTCTTGGTTAAGGTCCATGTCTCCAGCCAGGCACAAAGCGGCCAAGGCGACACCGTGTTGGACCAAGAATGGATGCCGAAGCAGTTTCTCCTGCGAATAATGAACAGACTCGAGTTGGCTGCAGGTCAACAGCGTCTCGATGTTCCCGTTGCTTTCCATTGTATCCTCTCGAACTTGACCCGCTGGTGTGACAACAACTTGGGTCAACACGATCTCTCTGACCAGGTCATTGAACCATTAGTACATCTGTGGAACAAAGCATCCATCAGTGACACCAGCAGTGGCACTGATGACGCCAGGCATCTCATGGTTCCCTCTGGCTCCCAGTATGGTCTAAGCGAGGCCACGGTGCAAGATCCCCCTGCGACGTCTTGCTCAAGCTGGGGAGAATTTTCCTTGCTCGGAGATGTCTATCTCGGTTCGCTAGACGGAGCATCTCTACCGGGAGTGATGAATCATGTTCCGGAGTTCGACTTTGACGGATGGGACATGGGTAACAGTTCTGGTTGAAAGCCCACCGGCTCCTATCTCGACAAGAGCTCCGAATCACATCCCGTCTTCCGAGTTCCTAGATTATGGGGTGACTGTATCAACTATGCCTAGGTATCTGGGCAAAACCGGTAATGGGTCACGAGGCCAGGGTCTTTCTATTTGGCCTGGTTCTTAGCGGGCGGCGGTCACGGAGAGAGTCGCCTAATTACGCGACGTATTAATGCTCAAGAATTTTTCAATAAAGGAAAAAGGAGCAGGGCAATAGGCGATGTTTCTTCATCCGACGATGCAACCTCAAGTGATATCATGTTAGAAACTTAGCCCTATGAGGGCAAGGCCACCACTCGATTTCCCAACTGGGGGGATCTGCGTCTTAGGGGCCAACCGTGCGTCGTGCTGGTTTGCCGATGATGCCAACAGCCCAACACCTCTTGTGTAACTAAGGATAGAAGGATAGAACCGAGGATGAACCTAATTATCAGTTGAAAGCGGAGTTGGGTGATAGAGCTAGCACGAACGCAGCGCTGCAGATGTTTCCGTCCCCTGTTCGTGGACGAAAACCGGAATTAATTCCATGTCCATGTCGGATGAACAGCCTGATCCTAGCCTAGTATCAGTGCCTAAAAGCCATGCCATGGTATTAAAATGCCTAGTATACGCCAGTGTCCGGATCCACGATTGCCCGGCGGTCGATGGACACGCACCGTTACTTCGAAGATATCCGAGATCTGCCATCTACTATGCAGACGACGACATCAATGTTAACTAGTCGCATGCGACGCTGACACTTTACGGCAAGGCAGCTCCCTGCACGGATAGATTGCAGCAAGTGTGAAACCGGGGTCTCTCGATCGACGTGGAAAAAATCCAAATCAAGTTAGCCACGTCGTTTAGTCCCTTTGCTTACAACCATGTCTCAGGTTTACCGACACGAGGTCCGTGGTTAGAATACACGGGGAATAGCGGCGAAGATCAGAATTCGATTCATGGTCATAAAGACCCTGGAATTGCGCGAGGGTTTCGTCGCTGGCTCGTGACCCTATCTGGCGAACCGGTGTGGAGTATTCGTGGCTGATCTATGTCGTGAGAAGACGTACTATGTAAACAGGTCAGCATCGGACAATACTACTCTGACCGACCGGTTGCTGACTTCCCGGATGATCTTCTCAGGGGCACTCCGAAGACCCTCGAGGGCGTCCCAGCTTGCGGCTGGTGTGGAACACATCGCTCGGACGATCAGAGACATTTCGTAGAGACAAGACAAAAGATTTCCCGTGAGTATGGGTCCGTCTTAAGCCTCGTAGATCTTCACCTGTTGCGAGGGCAGCTCCCCGCTCACCAAGTTGCCGGGGCTAAAACCATGAGCAAGTGAAACCGTAGCCCTTCTCCCGTCACTGCCAACTCGATCAATTGTTGGCTACCCCTTCGTTAGCGGTGAGACTGTCGTGCATACTAACATGCTATACATATTCCCCTATCCTCAAACCGAGGTTTGCTCTACGACGCCAAGACACCGACTATGGATCAAGCAGCTCGAACGCTCAGATACAACCATGTGGAATTAATTGCGATTACGTAGTTCAACAAATTTAGGGTTTCTGCCGCTCAAGATGAGTAGCCCGAGCGGGCTGAGCCGCAGATCTCTACTCCCGGCCGCGTGCACGGGACCCTGTGCCCCTATTTGACGTGAATCTCGAGGAATAAACAGCCCTAAGGTCATTCGTCTTGGGGTTGTCCGTGTCACACTTCTGAATGACTAGGACATCCCTGTGTATATTTTCAGAAGCTAATATTGTATAATGTCGGTCAAATTACATCGTCTTCAACCCGTGGTGTTTCTCAGGATAGGAGGCAATAGGTGCCTCTACATGGTTCAAAGTCAAGAATGTGTCTTGTCACTTCGCCTGACGACACGACAACTGGTGAAAACGCAAAATGGAAGAGAGCAAAATATTATTGGTCTAGGAAGCAACAGATACGGATTGAAGCGATATTATTGAAGGTATGAAATTTTCAAGATAATACGATTTGGTGTACAGGGTAGGGCATTGAAACGGAGATGGATGGTTTATCACCAAATGGCCCAAATACGAGGATAATAAACTGTGGGCGGAACTTATTACTCCGTCAGGCCGCCGTGAAGAATCTCATCAGAATCTAGACACAAGAAGAATCTTGCCCTGGTCACTAATACCAATCATCACCGTCATCGCCATCATCACAGGGCGCTTTCCCTCGCCCAGGCTTGCCCGAAAATAGGTAGTGGCAGTCTAAAGCGATCTACGACATGGATGTGATGGTGACATGGTGTCAACCATTGGTAAGCCGCTAGGACGGATCGAGCAAACGAGCCGATCTGTCAGCTAACCGAGCCGTTGTGCATTCGAGGTCGCAATGACTCGCCAATCTCCCAGGCGTCCAATCTAGGCCGGTGGTGTGATGTATCATCTCATCGCCGGGGGACGATGGGATCCCCGTATATCCATATTTGATCAGGTCAAGAGGCCAGTCAGGCCGAGAGCTGAACACATGTTGCAGACTGGACTATTGAATAATGAATTCTCGTTTAATATGGAGTCGGAGTCCAAGTTTGTCATCTTGTCCGTCGCCACCAGCCACAGCCACAGCCCGTGCGAAGCCCGCCCCTGTATTGTATCCGTCCTGGATAATACGCACGCAGAAGAAAGTCAAAATGTGTGAATACACCAACCACACATTCCAGTGCGGCTGCCTGCGCAGGTCTCGGGAGTCGGGTCTGATCGCTGGCTGTCTCGGGAGGCTGTCGCGAAGACGGGAGACGGAAGTGAAGAGTGAAGCCGCGGTTGCTGGCGAGGACATAATTCAGGGAGGCTAGCGGGCTGCAGCCCATGCTTGAGGCATCGGATGACGAGCGAGCAACGTACGCACATCGCACTTTGCACTATCCAGGGAGTCCGGACACACCTGGGACAACCCTGGCCTACGTTTCACCAGCGACTGCAGCTGCAGCTGCAGCAACACCAACACCAACGTCAGCATCCCCCCATCGTCACCACTCGCTTCGTGTCCCGTCCCGTCCTGTCCTGTCCTGTCCAGGCCGTGCGCGGGCGACCGCTTTGACCTCTCCCTCGGCATCTTGCAGGAGCCGCCGTTGGGGCATGTCCTAGCGGAGAGCCGGGCATGTTGATCCCGAGCCCAGCAGCAACGTCTCCATCTACGGCCCAGACTTTGTCGGCGTTTGGCTTCTGGGGGAGGTTTAGTTTTGTGGTGGCTGCGAGGGAGAGCGAGCTGGGCGGAGGCGAATCGGCGGCGATAGGTTGCACCTGCGGCGTCGGTTGAAACGAAAGGGAGATGTGTCAATCAGTCAGTTGTGATACGGATGGTGATGGTGATGATGATGTGAATGATTACTGATTGATCGAGATGAGAAACGGAGATGAGGACGGGGATGAGAAACGGGGATGACACCCGGGAGCCTGACAAGTTTAGTGGCAGGACAGGACAGGGCTGGGGATTGGGGCGGGGAAACGGCTGGACTGCTGGGGCAGAACCTGATATGTGACAGACAGCCTGGAACAAGGGATGGATGGCTAGTTGGCCAGCATGCATGTCTCGAAATGTAACGCAGCCCGCCGCCACTGGAAAGAAAAGGAACTTCAGCCTCCAAGTCGGCCCAGCAGTTCCCACTTCCCAGTCATTTCTCAGGCTGCAGGGAGGCTTCTACGGGCGACCGACGAGAAATGACATCCATTTGGGCGCCGCCTAGACACTGGTTCCCGCACCTTTCTTTTCCCCATGCCATGTAACCTACCCGGGGATTCACAGATGGGGAGGGACAGGCAGATTAGCCACTCGTAGTGCCGCCACAGTGAGTGTCGCACCGGAAGTCGGAAGCCGCCCCCAGCAGCCACCAAAAGCAAGAGGTGGTGTTTTATTTTTGCTTTGGGGGATGCTGCTGGTTCGTTGAATCGAGTGATGGTGGAGGGGAAATCATGGGCAAAAATTGTTGACTGGTCTCATCATCTCGTGGCTGGTGGGCAATGATATCATGTTTTCGTGGGGATTTGCTCCGTATCCGTGGTGAAAGGAATGGCCGAACGAGCAGACAAGACGCCCCCAAAGCATAGATGCCCTGATCTGACCAGGCATTCGTACGACCGAGTTCGTTCCCACCCGGGGTTGTAAACGAGGCTCCCTGCATGGGATGGAGGGAGGGATGTGATGGAATCTTCGGGGCACATCACTTTGGGGGACCACCAGAGTATCCTCAGTACCCAGCAAAGTAACTATCCGCACTCGCCGTCGACAGGTCCTGTTTCCGGCGACCCAGGCGATGGGGATGGGTACCTACATTGACTGGGCTGGACCCCTTTGGCCGCTCCGGCTTGGGTCGGCCGAACTCTTCGGGACGCTACCTGGTGCTAGAGGCGTTGGAGCTCGAAGCTTGATGAAGCTCGAGGAGAGAGGGAAAAGAGAGTTGGCCGGGCAGATTGAACTAGTTCGTAGAGCGTAGATTGAATGCGCCAGCGACACTACGCACAAAGTGTGTCTGGCGTGGGTTCCGAGGGTGAGATGAGATGACAGGTCATCGATCATGCTTGGGCCTGAACCCGAGAGCGATGATGAATGAGACGAAACAAAAAGAAAGCAAAGCAAAAAAAAAAAATTCAAAAAAAAAAAATTGATGAACCATCCATCTCTCCTCGTGGCTTGACTGCAACGCTGCCGGTCCACGTGCGGAACCCGACCGATGTGATTCCAAGATCTAGGTCGTTCATTCTCGGGATAGACACCACGCACGCACGCATGCATCCGCCACTGCGCTGCCGAAAACTGTCTCGTCTCTCCTCCTCCACTGTCGATTGCCATTGATGATTCCTGATCCGAACCGACATGGCAAAATCTCCCTCCCCCCCCCTCGCGTTTGCTTGCGGATTGGTGGAGAGACTAACACGTCCAGCTCTACCAGGACACTGGATGAGCGGGCCAAGATGCTGCTCCTCCAGGGCACGCGATGCTTGATCCGGGGCGCTCGTCGAGGCCAAGCCGGCCAGTGGAGGCGCTGAACTCGGCGACCTGAACTCCCTACCTGTACTACGGATGGGCGTTCGCCTAGCACCGTCTAGACCGCGGTCCGGTCCCAGACTTTTTTTCTCCCTCTCTCAGCAGCACACGCAGCGCAGGTCACGCACTTGCTTGCCCTTGCATATCCAGCTTCCCGCCCGCTGCATCCTCCACGTGGCGACGAGGGTAGGCTGGCCAGACCGCGGCGGCGTCGGCTGCGAGGCTTTTCGGAGTGGGGGAGAGGGAGCCCTCCATCACCACCGAGTCAGAACGAGATTGGCAAGATGCGTTTGTTGGCTGATGAGGCGCAGGGCTAATAATCAGCCGGTGGCTTTCTTTGTTGCTGCTGTGTACTGTGCTGTACTGTACGTACTGTACTGTACTGTACTGTACTGTAGGGAGGTGGGCATCTCATCGGGATTGCGGATCCTCGTTCTCTGGGAATCGATGAACATGCGGCTAGGGAGTTTCCAATACAGTGTTTATTATTATTATTATTATTATTATTATTATTACTACTACACGAAGACTGATCGAGGTGGCCTTTTCTCTACCAGCCGTAGATGGCGCCGCCCGGTTCGATCCTTCAGCTGCCGCCCGCCCAAGAAGGATTGCCCTTGCACACATTCGTATTTTGTATACAGTCAACAGCCAACAGTAAATCCTTCCACTTTGACTTTTCCCTCCACCCCTGCCTTCATTGCTGATCCGAGCCTTCATCTCAGATGCCACTCTGCCCAGGAAACTCAACATCGGGATGCTGCTCTGCCACTGCACTGTATCGACACACGTCACAATTGGCACTTGGGCCTCGCGGTGGCACCTATTGCCCTAGTGTTAGTCTCCCGCCTGACAATGGAAATGGAGGCCGAAACCCCCGACCGACCTGACCTCACCTTATTGTCTGACGGGCACTACCCATCTGACCACACAATGGATCTCGGACCAGTCTCTGTCATATCTGACCACTCGATGGGGTCTACTACCTGCTAATTGCTTCTTGTTTCCCCCGCCATCGCTAGTCTCACCGTTGCGACGCTGCCTCGCCGTCGAATTGTGACTTGTTGGAAATGACACCCCCGCCGCCGTCGGCTGTCAGTGCCCCCCCCTTGCCAAAAGAAAAACCTGGAGACCTGATCGTGAACTTGCGCAAGACCAAGAAAAAGCAACGACCGAGAAAGATGGCGTGCCGCCTCTCGGGTGCCCTGGAATGACGGTGTCTCACTAGTCCATCGGGGCGATTGGCCCACGATCGCGTCCGTGGCTTGCAGCCGGAGAGAGAGAGAGAGAGAGAGAGGAGATGGTTTTTGCTTTTTCGGCGTCGTTCTTGTGTTAGCTTGGAGCTCGCGCCTTTTTCCTTTTCGCTGGCGTCGTTGTCTCCCCCGGTTCTGTCAGCGACGGCGCTGAGGTTAGCTAGAGGTCTCGGGAGCCCGATTTCGTGAGGAGCGACTGGTCGACAAGCTCCGATGGGGGATGCAGAAAAGCTCCGAAGGGCGATGAGGCTAGGCCGAGTGCAAAGTCCGCGTCGCCCGTCCGTCGTCCCCGTTCCGGCGGGAATCTTTGAGAGGCCGGCCGATCTGGGCCAGTCGATTCATTACACTCGCCGACGCCTCTCGTCCGATGGATGGCAGAGCCCTGTCCAGCCAGCCATGTCTCTGTCCTCGCGTGCGTCACAGCCGAGATGGAAGAGCAGAGTAGATTGTGCAGCCCTGGTCTTGTTTCTGAATGTCTGGGACTGTGACCTGGGATGAGACCTGCGTGAGGACTGTCTCACTCATCAGTGCTGGCCAAGAGAAAAAAAACAAAAAACAGCGCTAACTGGGATGCCCCGAGTAAGACGACAGGACGAAGCTGTCAAAGCTTGCCGGGCCGTGATCCATTCACACCCGCCAGTGTCAACTTGCAACGGACCGAGGCGACCTCCTTGCAGGAAGAAGAGAGGGAGAGACAGAGAGAGCCAGAGAAAGATGGAGGAGGAGTGTGGTTCTCTCTCGTTCTCTCTGTGTCTCTCCCTATCTCCCCTCCCTCCCTCCCTCCCTCCCTCCCCTCTGATTACATCCCGTGTCCCGTCCGTCCCTCCCACCTCCCGCTGCTCGTCCTCCCCTCCCACCGTCCTCACCACACACACGCCCCGTCTCGCCACCTAGTGCCTAGAGGAAAACAGGTAGTGATGTTCGTAGTCGGCGTTGAAAGAAAGGAGCTTTGGGCGCCGCCGTGTACGAGCTGGTGTCCTCGCACGCTTGCCCATGCTCGGACCTTGCGCCGCTGGTGGTTGCATCTGCTGCTACGAAAAAATACTGGGCGTTCTTCCCGGATTTCCCCAACGAGTCCAGCCAGGGGGGAGGGGCCCAGCTTCCTGCGCGTCAAAGCGTACATACTTGGCTTCTGGCCAGTTGTTGTCCATGCGACAAGCCCTCTAGTGTTAGCGCCCAGCCCGCTCCCCGACGCAGTGGCAGTGACAGGACAGGACAGGACAGGACAGGACAGACAGACGGCCCTCTGCAAGGCGGTCCCTTGGGAACGCTTAGTTAAGAGGCCAAGTGGGTTCCTGATCTTGGGAACAACCTGGCCAAGGCCCGCTAGACTAGGATAAACTACTGGCACATTGGCGCCCCCGGCAGATCCGTAGCGCGGCGGCGGCGCAGGCCCTCGGGGCTGTCAAAGCGTCGGAACAAGAGACACTCCCCAGTCCCGAGTAACTGGACGCCCTTCTGTAACACTCCCTCTCAGATCCAGCCAGCCCAGCTCTATGCGTAACAATGGAGCAGGTCGGGATAGTTGGCTGGACCGACCTGGGCCTTGCGGGCGTGAGCGCCATAAAGTCTGCTTGCTCCCGCGGTCCCATCATTGAATGCTCTAAAGGGAGAGCCTCGTCCACCTCATCCCGCTGGCTCATCCTGTCTTCCTGTCTCTCAGCATGAACTCGCATCACCTCGCTGTTGGAACAGGTACAGGAACAGACAGCAGCAGAATCGACAAGGAATACTCCTTCATCGAAGCCCTGTCGCTCGGCCCCCGGGAGTCTCTGTCGCTGGTGTCCAAGGAAGCCCTCGGCCTCTCGTCGCCCAGCACGCCCACCTTTCCCCCTGCCACCACTCTCACCACCCAAAACCTCGACCAGAACCTGAGTGCCCTCAGCCACAGCAACGTCCACAACAACAACAGCAGCAACAACAACA
>JAZAVJ010000185.1:0-90216 GCA_037954315.1 Neonectria punicea | reverse complement strand
ATATAATCCTATATTATCTAAGTACTACTTATTAAGTATATTTAACTAAAATATATAATATAAAATAGGGTCCTAGGGTACCGTATAGGAGGGTGCCTACATCAAAAAATAATTTTGGCACATCGGTCCCTATAGCCTTCCGTACTACCCGCCGGCTACAGCGCTACGCGAGAACGGCGGGAAACGATTGGCGCAGATCTCATCTTGCGTTGTGTTATAACTCAATCAATCGGGGATGTCAAGCCAACCAAGCCCGATTTTAGTTGCTCGCTGGGAAGGACACACTGTTGGTCCTATTTTGGGAGTGTGCAGCCAGCGACGGATACATTCCTTGTGCAATGAGACTGGCTACCGGCGACCAGTGCCCTCGAGACATTTGGACCAGCGTGCTCTGTGGAATGCAGCCTGGGAAGTGCCACCCCTGCATGTTGCCGACTCCTCCCGACTCCCTTTGAGAAGTTTATCGACAACTGGAGGGTTCTTCCGTTACTGCATGGAGTGCTGGGTGGCGGTTTTCTCCCATGCCTTATATCGTTGTGGCGGCTTCGATTGGGCCAAGCGAAGGGTCTCTTTCAGCGTTGGTTTGGTTCGATCTGCGAGTCCTTTACGTTGAAGCGTCGTTTGTATCTATTGTATGGCGAGTCTTTTATCTATCTGAGGTGTGGTGAAAACATTATTCCCATGTATTACACTTCCAAGTTATTCATCCGCATACAATGGCTTTTGCATTCCATCCGTTTGAAGGCAAGGCACCAACACGCCTGTAGTTGTGAAGTAGAACACTACTCCGCCCAGGCAAATCAATATGAAATGCCAGAATTGAGTTCTTTCATCGCATTCTTTTGATTACATTACCAACAGGCAGTAGCTTATTGCGTTCGCTGTATTAGACCACATAAACCTACGGATGTACAAGAAAGCGTCCCTGAGACTTGCAGCCAGCACTGAGGACCATTGAGCTTCAAAGAACGCCATGGACCTGGAGCAAAATTTGCCCTGGGTGGAGTGCTGTGTATTTTGGTTCTGGTTAACAATGACCAAGGCTACTTCATTGGTCTTGGGGCTTTCATGCGGGGAGAATGACGTGTCGTTGGCCATAATTGGATGCTGACATGTTGGTCGGCCTCCTGCCTGTGGTGGTCGGCCTCCCACACCACGGCATTTCATTGTAATTTGTGAGCAACAAGTGAGGCGCAATATTAAATTATAAACATTAAATGTCTCCTGCTGTCTGATCGACGCAACTCTTCTATTCATTGCTTCATTCAATACTGACGCACATTACGCCGGAACCTCAGCGTGGTTTTAATTGAGCGCTTCTTGCATCCTGCGCTCCAGCATCCTGCTCCCCAACATCAAAAATGCGCAATAAATTCTACGCTGTCGCTGTGGGCAAGGAGATTGGGGTCTTCGAGACCTGGGAGTACGTCCGATGACTGATAACTCGTATTCTCACCTTAGGTTGACTGTTGCGATGAATAGACAGACCAAACCGCTGGTCATCAGCTTCAAAGGCGCCAAGCACCAGTCCTTCCCAACGTACGAGGAAGCCTTGGAGTTTGTGGAGCTCAACAAGGCCGATTCTGTAAAACCACCTGCAATGCAACGGCAGCCTGAAAATGCGCCGATTGAACCAACACCAAGCGTGGCTCCTGATCCTCCCAAATCAGAACCGGCTAGCGGCAAACGACCGGGGAAGCGAGGCGGACCTGCGAATCGGGGGAAGTGGAGACGGGCGCGACCAGGAGAAAGAGACAGGGACCAGATGAACAGCCTGAGAGAGGGTATGAGAGGGTTGGAGCTTGACTTGAAGTTGATTCTGGCTTGATGCTTGGTTGGAAGGTGGCTATGGTTGGTTCATGGAGTGTGGTTCACGCAAGGTCGCCATTTCTTTTTGCGGATATTTTGGTTTTATTTGTTTACTTTAACAGCTCAATGAAATGCCTCCTAACTGGGAAGAACTAAATACTGTGCAATTAAGTTAGTATCCTTATCAGCGACCGAAAGGTGTTTTGTCGGTTTGTGTCGGGCTGTCGCTTGGACACACAGATGGCGGGGTCAAGAACGAGCGAAGCAAATGACGGGCCGTTACGTAGGCGGAGATTAGTGAGCCGACATTAAGCGCGTACCATCATGCTCGCGTCGAACAAGTGCAAAGATGTTGGTCATAGTATGGAGCGGGTCGTCGTGGGGGTTGGAGAAGATGTGAGGATATTTGGAGATGGGCAGGATGTGAGTGAGGACGATATCGGAGGTGGCATTTACTTAGTGTCAGTCAGCATCGTGATGAGGACGTGTCCATAGGCAGAAGAGGATTGCTCAATATGTGAGTAGATGTATGTAATCCAACAGATGGTCATCACAGTAATTCCAGAATAAAGAGCCATGTCCAGCCAATATCATGTTTTGTAATGCCTGTCACGACAAGAGTCAGTCCGTTCCCCTGGGACATTTATTAGGTATTCTTGTGGTGGTGCGGGGAAACAACCCCACATTTCACATTTTAGATTCATCACCAACAGTCATTCTCTTTAAAAGCCATCCCTTCCTTCTCTCTGATTCATCCCTGAATAACCTCACCACACCTCACACAGCACAAACCACAATGGCTCCCTCGCTCCAAGACGCCCAAATCTCCTTCGTCGGCGGCGGCAACATGGCCTCGGCCATCATCCAAGGCCTGCTCGCCAAGGACATTGCCAAGCAGCACATCTTCGTGGCCGAGCCGTGGGACGTCAACCGCGACAAGATGGCCGCGCTGGGCGTGCGCACCACCGAGTCCAACGTCGACGCCTCGCGCGACGCCGACATCGTCATCATCGCCGTCAAGCCGCAGGTCGCCAAGGTCGCCTGCACCGAGCTCGCCGCCGCCTGGGCCGACCGCAAGCAGCTGCCGCTCGTCATCTCCATCGCCGCCGGCATCCAGGTGGCGAGCTACATCGAGTGGTTCCAGGCCGGGAGCGGACGCACGCCGCCGATCGTTCGCGTCATGCCCAACACGCCGGCGCTGGTGGGCGAGGGCGCCTCGGGGCTGTTTGCCAGCGACGCCGTGTCGTCTGCCGAGAAGGATCTGGCCACGGCGCTCCTGGCCAGCGTCAGCCGCGCCGCCGAGTGGGTGGACAAGGAGCAGCTGCTCGATGTGGTCACGGGAATCTCTGGTAAGCCCACCTCCTGTCTGTCTTATGATCTGGCTAACCTCGCCCCTAAGGCTCTGGACCGGCCTACTTCTTCGCCTTTGTCGAGCACCTCATCACCGCCGGAGTCAGCCTGGGCCTCTCCGAGGAGCAGGCCTCTCGCCTAGCCAAGCAGACCGCCCTCGGAGCTGGAAAGATGCTCGTCGAGGCCACCGAGCCCCCGTCCCAGCTACGGAAGAACGTCACCAGCCCCAACGGCACCACCCACGCGGCCCTGGTCAGCTTTGAGAACGATAACCTCCAGGAGATCGTTGGCCGGGCCGTCAAGGCGGCGACAGACCGCGCAGAGGAGCTGGGAAAGGCCTAAGTACTCTTGAATCACTGTAAAAATAGAAACCCGAGCCAGTCGCTCAACTCAAGAAACGTGCGTTTCAACTGTGACTGAGTATCTGCGACGATGACAACGCCTGGTTGAGCTTTTATGCCCGTCTCCAACGACTATAGTTTCCAATTTGTTGATCCCCCTTAACACCTGCATAATGCCTGACATTGGACCTTGGCCTTCATTATTCCAGTCATATTCCTTCTAAGACCTGAACTCCATGCTTATTATCCCTTCAAATGTCTGGCTTCACGAGACGACTGAGATACTGCTGACCGCATCCAGTGAAAAGTGAATAAAGCTACGGTACGTCTCAACCGTCGAAGTATTTAACGGTTTCGGATACGTCAGACTGATCTGCAAGTCCGGTTTCAAAGGAATCCCGCTGGCGGTCAAGTGACTGGACTGGTCGTACAGCTCCGGATACTTTCCGAAGAACGCCGGATCGATTTTGTAATATGAAGCCCCTCGATCCATGTTGAGATACTTGAAAGCAGCGGCCGCATACTCGGGTGATGAAAACAGAGAGGCGACATCCGGTGCAGGCATCGTCTTGCCAGTGCCAGACTGGCTTTCGGTCGACGACATGGCCGTGATCAGATCAGTGACGCGTATGTATACTTTGATGGCCGGGGCACCAGCCACCAGGTCCGACATGAGGCTTTCCACCACGTAGCCACTGACTGCGTCACAGAAGATTTGGTCGATCAGGGGATTGGCGGCGTGGAGCTGGATGAGTCGGTCCCGGATCGAGGGGAACGGGATCCAGTCGATGACGAGCGGGTACTGGTTCTTGATCTGCATCTCCGTGGGTCGATACCGTTCGTGCAGCTTCTCGAACGTGCCGATGGAAGGGTACAGTTGCCAAGCGGTGAGCTCGATGATGTGAAAGAAGCGTGTTTTAGCGTACCATGCCATGACATCCGGACGAGTCATGCTGTTGAACATGGACAGAACCATCAACACCGGTTGGTAAAGACTACGAATCGTTAGCTGGGTTCTCCGAGTATAAGAACGACGTGCTCGTCACCTCCGCGTTGGGCCCTGTAGTTCAGGCGACACGCCCATCATGCTAAACTTGTCCTTGAGGAGACACTGCAGAACGTGAATATGGTCTGAGAAGGGAGAGTTGGAGTGAATCCATTCTTTGCCAAGCATCATGCTGGAGAGGTGGCTTGCCGAGATGGCATCCATGTACGGCTCCAGCCCCATTTGATACTCGAAGCTCCAGATGTTGGGGATTTGTGGGTACATGGTTCCGGGGTAGT
Organism: Neonectria punicea; assembly: GCA_037954315.1. Lineage (NCBI taxonomy): Eukaryota > Fungi > Ascomycota > Sordariomycetes > Hypocreales > Nectriaceae > Neonectria > Neonectria punicea. The sequence goes on along the minus strand of JAZAVJ010000185.1, from coordinate 85,432 downwards.
CATCTGGCCCTGTATTGATGTGAGACTGGGCACTTCTGATCGTTCCTCACGTAGGATGACTTACTGGCGATAGGGGTTTGTGTAGTGATAGGACGACAGTTGATAATTGCATCCTCCGCGGCTTCCACAGGGGACTCCTGGCGGTTGCTGGACCCAGGCTGCTTCCCATGTAAGTCGGCTTTCTGCACCGATGCAGCAGCCCTATCCCCTTCATCACTCGCCCCCTCCGCATCCGCCGCCCCATCAAGCGTGACAGACACCGAATCCGTCAACGTCTGCACCGTAGCAAGCAGCCGCGCCAACTTGCTCTGCACCTCGACGAGCTGAGCCCTCAGCCGCGCATTCTCCCGCTGCAGCTCCGTCACGCGCTCGCCGTCGGGCCGCTGGTCGACGTTGACGCGGCTGCGCAGCTCGCGGATGCATTCGGCCTGTCTGCGCCGGAACGCCCGCTGCGAGAGCCGGTTGCGAAGCTTCCTGTTTGTGTCATGTGTGAGCCGCAGGGAGAGATGGAAAGTTCCGGAGCGTCTCGAGGCCTACTTTCTTTCCTGCTCGCCGGTTGCTGTTGACGCGGCCGCGTGTGAGGGGGAGGCGTCCGGGGTCATGGTGGCTCGCGTGGTCGACACCAAGTCACGGGTGAGACACACAACCTTGGGATGGACTCGTTCGTTTTCTGAGGTTCTTGACTCTGGCCGAGATCGCACGGCTAGGCGCGGCATGCGAGTTTAGTTTGTGCCGATGGTGGAGTGGCCCCGCAGACGGCCGTGATGATTCGACGCTCCAGGGAAGCCAATTGATAAGAGAAACCTAGATGCAGTCACTCTGAATGGGTTTGGCATCGAGTTTTACTACCTCGGGCTAAAGATGAACGAAAATGGAGACCATTGATGTCAGGTGTTAGAGTATGCCATAGAATATACTCTGGTCTGACGTATAGTAAGCCTCGGCATTGGGTTCACGTAAAGACGACATGAAGAAGACTATGACAATAACAACCAGTATTAAACTACTATTTGATAGACACATGGCGAGGCTAAGCATAAAGAGGAAAATAGGAGAAGGAATGACGAAGGTGCCACATGTAAAGACCGTGGACTCTGGACGCACAGGATAGGAATCTAGTCATTAGAAGTGCTCTCAATCTCACGACACTCATGCATTCCTCGGGTGTTTCTTCTCGAACTATTACCTTCTTTTCTGCGCAGATAAAGCATCATCAATCGTCTCAATACTCCAAAAGCCAGCTAGTTATGCAACTCGTCACTCGCTTGAACATTTGTCCCAGTCTAGCTCAACCCATAATCTACCCTCCTTGCGTTACTAGTTCCTCTGCTTCCTTGACGAATTGCATGGCTTCTAGTAAAGCCTTGAATGACTCCCTTTACTACTAGGAGATTGGGTAGTGGTTCTCTAATCTAAGAATGAACAAGCAAGCTGTCATCCAGTACGAGGACCACGATAATGAACATTCAAGTCAGTACGCAAAACCAAATATATGACGCGGATACAGTCAGAGGCGCCTGCTTACGGGAATTATTACTGCGCCTGTTAAATTACAAAACTTGTTGTGCTCTTTCTCGCGGTACGGTACGTTATAATCATTCTGTTCGCAAATTAGCAGTCTCTCCAATCTAAATCCACTACGTCGCTGTCATCACCACATACGTGCATCGTGATATATCCTGCTCATCCATTCTGTTCTAGTCATAAATGCATCATAACAAACTCGAAGGCCTGCATTGAGCGAGAATCCTCACATAGGCTTTTTGACGGAAAGATCGAGTTACATGAAAGCTCGGGCATATTTCAAGACAGGGGAAATCAGAAGCCGACACTGGCGAGAATGAAACTGCGAGGCAAGCTGCAAGGGCCCATTACCCTAAGAGCGACCGTAGATTCAGATGGAACACATTAATATGCCTGTGTACAACTGCCACCACTCATATCCATCCCCATGAAGTATAGTGACACCCTTGGAGCTGTGGCGTCGAAATCGGTCTCTTCGTTGCCAGGGATTTCGAACGGCCAGTCTTGTAGGGGGACCGATCCCAGCTCCCCGGTGAGGGGTTCCTAGCCAGGGTGCCCGTTGAAGCGTTTGATGTTGGAGTTTTCGATGGCTAGGAACCATGTCAAAGACGGATACATTGTATAAATGTTGTTTGTAGTGGCTCTGCTCATCATGGATCTTCTGCATGGTGCCAAAAAAGAAGTGATGTAGGCACATTTGCGTTCACATTCTGTCTCGAGGTATCGTAGCTATATAGAACAAATGGCATTGGCTTCAACATTCACTTTGCAAGTGTCAGGTTTCCATTGTGGATGGTGTATGTCTCAACCAATTCCTTCATCTAATCTAAATAGCCCGGTGGGACACTTGCAAGTCTCATTTATGTGAGGAACAGGCACTTAATACGTTCAAGATATGGAGACTTCATTGTGATATTGAATAATGGATTGTTGTTCAGCCAATCCTCTTCTAAATTAAAGGGCTCGTATACCTTATATATACAAAGGTCTATAGAAAGAAAGAGAAAACAGCAAGGCTAATTTAAGGGAGGGCAGCAGGGGTGTAGGACTGGTCAGGCTTGACAACCTTTCCACCAGCCAGCTGCTTGTCGGTGTAGGCAGGGTAGATGATGTGCTTTCCGGTGCTGACAACCGACATGGTGGTGAAGCCCTGGTCGGCGCCGAACTGGCCGCTCCAGCCGGAGGTGATCTGGAAGTTGCCGCACTTGGAGGGGCCGCCGTTCTTCTTGGAGGCACCGGCGCCGCTGACGACGTACTTGCAGGCGGTGGCGGCGCCGCTGCCGGGGAAGATCTTGAAGTTCCAGGTGCAGGTGGTGTCGGCGGCGTTGCAGACGCGGTTGAGGCTCTGGATGGTCCACTGGTTGCCGGCGGCCATCATGGACTTGGTCTCGGGGGCGGGAGCGGCGAAGGCGCCGGTGGCGGAGAGGAGGGCGACGAGGGGAGCGGTGAACTTCATGTTTGCGGTCGGGGTTGTTGAGGCTGTTTGAGTGTGAGTGTGTTGCTCTACCAATGCGTATTCAAGTACTGGTACTGACCTGAGGGTTTGGAGTAGAAAGTGTGTTGAGGTTTGAAGTGTTGATGAGGTAGTAGATGAGAGTGGTTGTTGATGAGAATAATAAGAACTGTTTGTCGTCTGCAGAGTCCTCTTATATAGATATCTTGTCAGACCAGATGACAGGTATTTTTAGACGCAGTGAATGACTTCATTGCCATACGGGCCGTCGGCACCCTACGTCAAAGGCCTTCAAGGTTCGAGCCGACGGGTCAGCTCGCCTTCTCCGGGCCCGTATAGACAGACAGTGGTCCCATAACGCTGCAACTAAAACTAGCCACGGCAGAATTCCATGGAATGCGGGGGGCTGACAGTAAAAGCCGGTCACTCAGACGCATCATCGCGGCGAGATCAGTCCCGAGTAAATTCTTCCAGCCGGGAGTCCCGCGCATTCCAGACCCCGAGCAAAAGATCCTTGCCGTCGATAATCCACCTTTAACTCAACAGAGCTTAGCATCGACACATCCCGCCTATCACCAGCTCCTCTATTTTTACCGATGCCCCTCCCGTGATCAACCCATGCTCAAAGCGGTTAAGATGATGGCCTCTTCCCACAGGGCAATACGAGCTGACTGAGCTGACGGAACGTTGCTTCTCGTATCCTTTGCACGCGAACGACTCGCAGTCCGCCTTTTGAGCACGGTCACCTCGTAACTAGGCGAGCTATTGGCGATCCAAATGATCATCTTGTCAATCAATGCCCGTTGTTCGAGTTAGACCCGATATCAGGCTCAATTAAGTAAGGAATTCTTCGGTTAGTCGGCACGAGGCCGTCGGCGGACCATCCCACGAATGACGAGAGCGTGTAGAATGAACACGAGTGCCTTAACAAACCAGCCGTTTTTCAGCTTCTCATTAGTTATACGGGTGTCTTTCCAACCGAGCGTCATAGTGGGAATACCCGGCGGGTTGAATACCTCACCGCTCTTGTAATACTGGATAATACTGCCCGATGCGGCGAGAAAGCTCGTATCCTGCGACAATAGGGTAGCCCTCTGTCATTTAAACAACGAGAGCTTGATTTAAGCTTGGGACGAATGCTGCATGAAGGTCATCGCATTGAAAACATGTTGTTATGGCTAAGACAACATGCATCTAATCGGATTGAATGACGACCCCTGACTTTATAGCGCCTGCATTGCCGTGATTGAACATGCCACTTTGACGTGCCTGAGTGTCCCCAGGATGTGATTTGCGATGCGATACTCCGATCATGAAGAACAAGATCGTGATATGCCAACAATGACCGCATCAGAAAGCGGAAAGGATTCACGTTATGTGTGCAGGCGGAAACGTACGACGTCCAGTGGAGTGCAACGTCATAACTCAATCGAGCATTGATTTACCGGTCCCCGTAATTTAGCCCCGGTTAAGCATGCAACTCATCGTGATTGAGATCACACGGCTCGTCGAATCTCTCCCTTGCGTCATTAATCAGGAGCATTATCCAAAGACAGCGAGGTGAATATTTTCACTCCATTCTTTCCGGTTCTAAACACGAGGTACTTTCGCTAACCTCTCATCTGAAACACGACTAGCAATTAGGAGGTGAGCCACAGGTTTAGGTTGTAACATTTTGCTTTTGTTGTTGTCCTTTTCTCTCCTGAATGATAGCTTCATTCTCAAATCAAGGCAGGTCAGGGCGTTATGGCTGTGACCACCGAAGTAAATACCCTAGAAGAGATTAGGAGGTTATTTGATATCTTAGAAAGACGCCAATTAAAGTCTGATTACTATACTACAGATCTGAGAAGGAGATACACAATATAATATTCGTCTTACCGGGCTCGATGTGCAGGGTAAGCTCTCATCAGATCATCTAACTTTTAGCCACCTTGAAGCTTTCATCCCTGGACATGTCATCTGCGGAACGACGATAGCGTCTATGCAAGTCTCATAACAGACATCTCCACATCTTGGTCCTCATTATTTAACCAAGGCGGCACGGACCATCTCACAGCCGAAGTTGTGGGCACCACTTCTTTAGGCTCGGACAAACTTCTAAGACCTCCTTGCCTACTAATTACTCCTTGAGATCCATAAGCCCCGTGCTGTCTCCTTTAGTGGTTCCTGCACCACTTTTGATGGATGTCAAGATGGGACAGCAACTTCAAGAGTACTTACTCACCGATAAAGATATATATGCATTGCATACACCGGTGTGTGATTGTTCATCTCGCAGCTTATTGACATCGTAGAAATGGAACAGACTACCGCAAAAATATTGATAGTACCAACGCAGACAAAGAATAAATAAAGGTCGCGTGAATGAGAGTTGTATTCGTAATATTCTATCTAATCTGTTAAACAAGGTATGCTGAAAGATGTAACCTTATAGGATAACTCAAACGAGGTCCACTTCATCCAACCACTCGTCTCACTGAGATTAAGCGCAGTAATTAAACAGCGTAACCTCTAGTTACGTCCCATATGCCTCTCGACCTGTCGCGACAGTCTTTACAATCCCCTTCTTAGATAATTCACTAATCAAGTTGAATAATACCAAGTCACAACCCCTCCGAGCCATAAGATTAACTGTAACAGGCATGAATACTTCTTCGTAGGTGACGTTGCTGAAGTAAGAGACCTGACCGATGGGAATCGTCATGTCGAGGTCCCCGAAGTACGACGCTGTAATGGACGCTGTGCCGGCAGTTCCAGTTTCGACGGGAAATGCTGCCCCAGGCGATTCGTTCAGTTCTTTTTCCCGAAACGAGGGTAGCCCCCCTGTCCCAATGTCGTAAATAATGATGGACTCTGAGCACGAGTCGTTGGTCGGAAAGAGGACGTTGCGGTGCCAGAGCTCAGCATCCCGACTTCGGTTCTGCAGAGCTCTCTCGTACTGAGCGTCATCTAGAGTGAAGTTGCGAAACATCTCGCGAAACGGCATATCAAGTGCTGGGAACTTCGGGGCGTATTTTTCTAGCAAGGGTGTTGCAACGTCTTTGAGTTGATCATGCCCGCATAGCACGCCAAAATCCTGGAGAACATCCACCAGAGGACGCTCAGTAGAGTGTTCAATTGCCTCGGTCAGATTGAATTTCTCCACGGTTGCGTTCAGGATGCTGAACACGTTGGCCAGGAACTGCTGGAGGAGGGCTTCCGCGGCTGCATTCCGCAATGGTAGATGATCTACGGGATAGAGTATCCTCTTGGGAAATGTTCTCTCGTCTGGAACCGACAGGGCTGGAAGCCTATTCAAAGACGGGTCCTGATGTAACGACGGATCGTACCAGGCTCTGGCAAAGGCTATCCATTCATCTGGATCGCGGGAAAAGCAGCCGGCAGTATCGACCCCGTAGCCGATGGGCATCACCTGGTCCAACGACATCAACCCTTGAGATGGCCTGTTGCCGTAGATTCCAGAGAAGGCGGCGGGTTGTCGAACGGACTGGCCGGTATTAGAGCCAATAGCAACATCAAGCCAGTCGTAGGCCGCAATGGAGCAACCGCCACCCGATGAGGACGCCGAGCAGCTTAGAAGACCATCACCTCGCGGGTTTTGGGGATAGTAAGCATCGGTCCATTGCCAGCCGAACGCCGCAGAAGCGAACTGGGCCGTTTTCTGTTTGCCGACAACGACCCCGCCCAGATCAATGAGACGTTGGATCGATGGCGCCGTGACATTAGCCGGACCATAGACTTGGCTGTATGCTCGGCTTCCGCAAGTGGTTTGGACTCCTTTAACGTCGTAGATGTCCTTAACGCCGATGCGCTTCCCCGCCAACGGCCGATCATCGCCAATGCTGTAGAGCCGAGACGGGACAGGAATCATGGGGTGTCCCCAAGGAGGTTCGAAGAAGTCGAGCGTCTTGTGACTACCATGGGACTCGTAAACTCCGTTCATGAAGGTACGGTAGGAATCCTCGTATAAGCCGTAGACCTTGCTCAAGTGGAGGGATGTGCCATTGGCGACGGCGAACAACGGGCCCTGTGGAAGCCCCGAAGCTGACCTAGGATTGCCGCACGCGTAGATAATATCGGACCTTGATTCCTTGAGACACTCAGCATCTGAGAATTCGAGATGAGTGGAATTGCTCTCGGTGATGATGATTTTCCCCAAGAAGCGTTTGGTGAATACGTCGTCGTCGGTCAAGTACTTCTCAGTGGTCTCCTCCAACGCATCCCTGGTGAGAGCTCCAGAAGCAACCGAAATATGCGCAATCGGTCCCTGAAACGGGGTTGAGAAATACGGAAGCACTGCAACTGGATCGGATGTGACAGCCAGATATCGCGCGTTCCCAAGCTGGAAGACCTGGTCTCCTGACGCAGTAATGAATGTTGGTTGGAAGAGACCAGAGTCAGCTTCGACAACCGCTGGGCCAAGCGCGGCCAGCAAGACCCTCAATTTCATTGGAGCCAAGATCATGAAAAGTCGGGAATGATAGATGCTGTAGTAATGAGGAGACTTCGGCTCTTGCCTTTACGGCTTGCTGACTCATATTTTAGCACAGTTACTTATGTAACAACGTTTCCTGCTAGCACTGATAACCATCACTGATATTCTCGTCATTGATTCCCTTTAAAAAGAGGTGACATTGCCAATCTGATTGATAATTATTGAGCCAACATGTTAGTCTTATCAACATAACCAAGTGATAATAGTTGGCAGGGATGACTGGAAGCTCTGTTTGGTTAGTTGATGCATGGAGAAGAGGGGGTGCGGAATTTGATTTCCAACCCATGTCCCGTCTTACAAAAGTCTTCACTACCAAGCCAGGTAAGCGGCGCCAAAAGTTGTCCTCATCATAATCTAAATCACAAACAAAACGGCTGAAGATGGATTAAGTTGGATGACTAGATAGGGCCAAAAGACTACATGCATCCCTATGGCAGCTCAGCCAACTGGCAGTTGGCCCTGACCATTTCCTAAAGTTGTCTTCCTCGTCATCTTTCCACATAAAAAAGAAATGTACCCTAGATTATGGCGGCAAGAATGACGCCAACGGCCACAGCTACGAGCCCGGGAGTGTTCCAAGAAGCACCGGCCGGGATAGGTGCAGGCTCAGTGGGCGCATAGTCAGGCTCGGTGTAAGTGGGCACAGACGCAGGTTCAGTGTAGGTAGGAACCTTGGCGGTGGCCTTGTACGAAGGATAGTACGTGGCAGTGGCGTTGTTAACCGGAGAAGTGAAGTCCGAGCAGCCAGGAACCGGAGTGGGGACGGGGTTCTTGCTGGCGGGATACACCGTGATGACGTGGTCGATGGTCTTGGTCGAGCCGGAGCTGCAATCCGCTGTGCCGTATCCGCAGGTGACGGTCTTGTGGAGCGTGTACGTGCCCGTGCTTTCCGGGCAGAGGTGCGTCGTCGACGTGAAGACCTCGGTGGTCAGGAAGCCCTTGATGCAGCGTCCTTTGCCGGGACAGGCCGTCACGGTGTAGGTGCGTGTCGACGTGTAAGTCGAAGTTAGGCTGGAGACGGGGGCCTTGGTGGTCACGGCCTTGGTGTTCTCAGCGCCGGGACAGTAGGTCGAGTACGACGTAACGGTCTCGGTGGTCAGGGAGCCGACGGGGCAGTTGGTCACGCTGGGTGGGCATGCCGTGACAGTGTAGACCTTGGTGCTGTAGAGCGTTGACGTGAGAGTCTCGGGCACGGGAGCCTTGGTAGTCTCCGCTCCGGGGCAGTAGGTGGTGTAGGCGGTGACGATCTCCGTGGTGACGGAACCGATAGGGCAGTCGGTTACGTAGGGTGGGCACGAGGTGATGGTGTACACGTTGGTGCTGGTGATGGTCGACGTCAGGGTCTCGGGGGCCGAGGTGGTGTGGCTGCCAGTGTAAGTGCTGGCTGCGTGGTCGTCGGTCGACTGGTCAGTGGAGGTAGCTAGGAAAGAGGTATCTGTAGAAGGGGGGGCCGTAGAAGAGGTTTCGGTGGACGAGGTGTTGTAGAAACGAGTGAAAGACATGGTGGATGAAGACAGAGTGGTAGAGGTCTCGGTTCCAGTCTCGGTTTCCGAGGTAGAAGTAGTCTCATTGGTTGAAGTAGTTTCCGAGGCTGTCGTCTCAGTAGATGAAGTCGTCTCAGCGGTTGAGGCTGTCTCAGTAGTTGAAGTGGTTTCCGAGGCAGTCATCTCCGAGGTTGAAGTCGTCTCCGAGGTTGAAGTCGTCTCAGTGCTTGCAGTTGTCTCAGTGCTTGCAGTTGCCTCAGTAGTCGAAGAAGTCTCAGTCTCAGAGGCAGAAGAAGACGTCGAGGTTGGCAGCTCGGAAGAAGTGCTCGTCTGGGCACCGTCAGGCTCACACTCGCCGACCAGAGACGGAACCGCGTCGACACCGCTGCCGATGGCAACAAGCTTGGAGCCGCAGTCTTCGTTGTTGGCAAGGTGGATCATTCGGTTGTCCCAGTCATAGACGGCATAGGCGGCGCGGAGGAAGCTATCACCGAGGACAGGGAATTCTACAAACACATTAGCTATAGGTTTCCGCATGATGCATAGCTCCATCGGAAGACTCACCGTCATCCTGGAAGGCGCCGAGGACGCAGATGCTGTTCTCAGGTTGTTGCCAGATGAAATCCTCATAGGGCACCTTGATAACAGTCTGGCCGAATACAAACTCGACGGAGCCATGAAGGTCGCCGACGTTGCAGTCAACTTCGTACATGTCGGTGTTGGGGATGAGCGTGGCGGTGGGGAAGGCGTTAACGAGAGCCTGGAAGATGGGACCGGGCAGGGCGCTGATAGTGTAGCCGCTGTCGAGGAGCACAGCGAGGCCGTTGACTTGGGAGAAGAGAGACGTCTTGGTGCCATCGCCGTGAGCCACAGCCATACCATCGACGTAAATCCAGTATCTGCGCCAGGGTGAGCATCACTCAATACGTAACTTGTGGGGTGATGCTATCCATACCGAGTGTAGCCGTCAGGAGACGAAGCCGCAGGGATGATGGGACGCTTCTCGAGACTTCCCGAGTACTTGCGGGTGTCGATGCCGCCGAAGACGACAGAGCCTTTGGGATGTTAGTGCTACATTTGTGAAATAAGACACGACATCTTACCTCGGCTGCTCTCGATGGACCTGATATCAAGACTGAAAGCTCGGCTATTGATGAGGCCCTGCGAAGCCATGCTGTCGATGAGCAGAGGATAAGGGCTATCCCAGCCGCTCAAGTCAGGGCCAGCGCCCATGATGCCAACAGAAGCAAACTCGCTGTCGAATGCCGCCCCAAAGATCTGCTGGGTAATCTTGGCAGCTTTCCGAGGGACTCGTGTTAGTCGTTTCACTTTGTCTGGGGACGGGAGACCTCACGTCCGATCTTGACGTAGTCGGCAACGTAGCTGAACTCGACGTATCCGGTGCCGTATTGGATTCCGCCCGTCACTCCGAGGTCGACCAAGGTGCTGCTGGAGGTAAACCTCCCAAACGTCGCGCAGAATGCCGGGTCAGCTGCTTTGGAGCAGACGGGGTTGACCCAAAGCTCGGCGGATCCCGTGTCGAAGTTGACGCTGACTGTCTGCCCCGGGGTTCCTAACTCGAGGTCGATGGTGTAGAACCAACCCGTCTGCTGGCTCTGGATATTGACGTCGTTCTGACGCTTGGTGATGTTCTTGACGGCGGGGGCGCCCTCGGCGACCTGGATGGGGAACCGGAGCAGGCCGTCTTTCTGGACCACGCGGTTGTCGTCGGGGATGTCATAGTAATCCTGGGCTTGTGCCACGACAGCAAAGGCTGCGAGGGAGAAAAGGGCGGACAACATTTTTGGTTGTCGCAAACCGGCATAAAGAGTGACCGGGGGATAAAAAGACTGTAAAGATCGTAATGGGTCGGAGTTGAAGGAGGGACAACACTGAGCAAGCAGCCAACCTGACGGCAGTGGGGAAGCTGTCATTCATATAAGGATTGCAAGTCTTCGGGATGGGCCAGGGGGGCGGCATCTAGTCACCGACCCCTGTCTAAGGCGATGCCTCTACTGGAGGTCTTCCATTAGTCGTTGCCAAGAGCCGCGGCCGACCAGCCATAATCATGCATGGTGGAAATGAATTGCGGTTTATATTTCCTCCGCATGGCAACGACGCAAAAATGCCTGGCTGGACCGTTGAGGCTTATCAGTGTGATCTAACGCCGCAAGCCTCCAACCCGCAGTTCTTGCAAGCGATTGGGAGGACGTCGCCAGCCGTTATAGCACCCTGTGTCAAGAACTGATGATCCGAGGCGGATTCTCACGCGAGAGAATCCCACCAGGGATAAACCTCGACCGACGGGGCGGCGAATGGGACTAGTCGCAAGCTTGCCCGAGGATGGTTCAGCCCTGCGTTGACGAGTTGAAGATGGCTGCACGTGTAACGCCAAGGCTTGAGCAGCTTGCAATTTATGACTCGGTTGGGGTTGGAGTTTGTGGCAGTCGCTACAGTAGTAATGATAAGGGCTCGACTAGTGTAGCGTATGGCTTTTTTAGGGTCTGTTTGTCGGTTGCACTGTTATTTGCCCTGGAGGAAACATAAGCACTTTGCCCCATTACTTCGTGTAGAGTCTGGACCTGAAAGCCCTGTCTCGTACTCGCTCCACATAAGCTCATCGTCCCTGCAGACGGTACCCAATGTTGAAGAAACGGTGTTGAACTTTGGCCAATAGAATGAATACCTTGGCGAAGTCAACCCCTGAAGTTCTTTGAGTAGCGCATAGTCTACCGCATAGTCTAGCCCGGGATGTCACCGCACTATTGTACACCATCCAAAGTAAGCGCTGCATCACAGGCAATCTCCGAGACACAGCGAATGACCTGCAAGAGATGCCCAAGATTGTAGCAGCTGAGTCTGCGGGCTTTAGGCCATCTGCCTGTTGACTGCGATGTGCGCCCATGCGGGTAGGGGACTGGTGGCTATGTTTCCCTCACTCCGTCATCATCGGCTAGATTCATCCCGAGCACGGCCTATTTACTGTATATTTGTAGAGATCTGGGTTCCATTGTCTACACATTGCCCTGGGTAGTTAAGATCAATAGGGCGAGAAAGAAAGGCCAATTTCCACTTAAACAAATATATCAAGACCGGCGTCCAGAGCTGAGCGAAGCCGCAAGCCTGGCGCCGTTGCTTAGACTAGATTTAGGTTAGACCCTGACCCGCGCTGTCGTAGATACACCAAGCCGAAAACATCGCGTTGAGTCGTTAAGTCGGGTCATTAGCGCTGTCCACCATCCCCTGCATTCAGCCGTTGGGTCGCTCCGAGATGGAGTCCAAGGCCTATTGTCTTATTAAGGCAATTTGACTGCAATGGCAAAGATTTTGTACCACTAGGTCCCTGCGTTATGCACTAAGAGTCAGTACAAGCCGACTGTTAAGACCGCTCTGATGCTAGGCCAAAGACGTTACCAGGCTCACTCTGATACTCTAAAGCCGCTGGCCAACAACGCTACCTTCCAGGAGTCGGTCAAGGTCGTAGCTAATGCCGCGTTTCGAGCGCCTGACGCCACTAGCCACCATCTTCCTGCCCCTGACGTTCACGTGCTCGACTTTTGGCGTGAATTTTTCTCTATTTAGACAGGGTAACCTACAACGTTGGGTCTATGTGCCTACGGCCGTTGTCGTCATTAGTCTTTTCTTTCTACTATGGCACCTCCGTGGTTCCCTGTTACCGCCCCAGGGGACTTCTACATTGATTAACGGCAACGAGAGGGGAGAAATCAACAGGAGAGGAGGACGAGATCATAGGATGGAGCGCCCCGTGTCGAGACGGATGGGCTTCCCACCCTTCTCGAGAGTTTGGTGGACGAGATCGATGAGGGCCAGATCGGTACCTGCCCATGGCGTAAAGAGCCACTCGTTAGCCCGAATTCGCACGACGTGAACCTGAAGAATCTAAAAACTCACCCGGCGGCGCTGCCACGCTGACGCTTATTGGGAGTGGTTCCTCTCGGTGTGTAATATCGGAGTCATACACGATCTCACCGACTAAGTTTGCACTCTGTTAGTATGATGTTGCATAAGTCGGACCAAAGCACTCACTCGGTGCCGTTACTTCAGGGAATCCAGCGATTCGGGATATGTAGAGAGAAGAGTATCCGCTGAGGAGACCAAACGGACTGCGAAGAGGAGGTCAGCATTAGCAGCCAGGAACTGTACCCATTCTGGCGATCCGACTCACGGGGGAGGTGCGTCGCGGTAGTTCGGTCTGCCCTCGTCGATGGGGAGGACAAGGATAGACCCCTCGGTGAAGATGTTGTCCAAAAGCCACTTTCTATACGTGTAAATTCGTTCCCATCCCTCGTCTCGCTCCTCCGGAGTCACTTTGTCTGCGGTTTCCCTGTGATAGTAGAGCATCAGTCTCGCCATGTACGCAGCATCGATCCACGCTCTTACCATCGCCAGCGCAGAGCGCGATGCAAGAACGGAGTCTTTCCGAACTCTTTCGTGTAGCCATCGTAGAATTCCTTTACCATTTCGATGGCATCCTTGTAGTAGGGTAGGGTTCCGGCCTAGTTTGAGGACGTCAGCAGGGATCTCCTAGCAAGGGCACATATAGACAACTTGCCGTCTTGAGGTACTCTGAGAGGTCCTTCTCGGTCACAGACTCCGGGGAGGATTCCCGCCACAACTCCGCCAGCGAGATGATTGATCGCTTCGTACCGAGCATATCTTCCAAATCCTCGACAAAGGAGTCAATGAACTTCATCTGGGCTTTGTTTGTTGTTGGAAGGTAGTCCAAAGGATATAGTATCCTGGTTCCGGTCTTCGGACCAGAGGTTAGTTGTGCCGTGTGTTGGTCGGATTGCAAAACACCCATTCCAATAAGCAGGCTTTCGACAGCTACCGTTGGCTGGAGATTGCCCTCAAGGTCAGTTGAATGTTAGAGTAGGGGTTTGGAGTTAGCAGGCACTCACTGTCTGAGCCAATGGCAAAGTCGACCCAGGGGTAAGCCCCAACAGCCGCGCAGCTTCCACTGCTACTCCCGGACGAAGTCTGGTAGCCATCTCCACGAGGATTGTGCGGCGCGAGCCGTTCAACGCATTCCATAGTCTCCTCCCGAATAATCATGGCATTGAGTCGAGTCTTGCCCACGACCCATGCCCCCAAGTCCTGGAGACGCTTGATTGAGGGCGCGGTTTTCTCCTTGGGTGACTGATATTCTGCCCACGCGCGATTGCAGAGCGTCGTCTTGCTCCCTTCGATGTCGAACATGTCTTTGACGGCGATCGTGACCCCCTTTAGAGGCTTGTTTGGAGTGGGCGTAGAGCGCGAGTAGGACTGCGGCGGCACGACGATACGGAGGGAACTGACCCCGGTAAGGGTGCTGTCTAGCTCGATTTGGCCGTCTTTACAACGTCAAATGTCAGCCTTGGGAACTTTAGGACTCATGGTCAACCGGAACTCACCCTTTGTGAAGTTGGTAAGTGACTGTCATGGTCAGGTTCTCATCATGGTAGATCCTCCAGGGTTGGAAGATACGCCCTCGGTAGCCGACATAAAGGCCACCATCAAAGACTGGTGCGTTAGGGAACTTGGTAAACTCCCAACCCGCCTTCCAAGTTTCCTTGAGCAGTTGGACAGCGGAAGTTTGAAGATCCAAACCCGATTCTTCGGCACCATAGAAGACGATCAATCGCAGGAAGTCGGTCTGGAAGCAATGTCCGGCTCCAGAACGCGGGAACGGAAGTCTTCAAGGTGGGTTTCGGAGATGGTAGCGCCCTCGCTGATGTTGTAGAGGATAAAGGGCGTGGCGTCACGCCTAGTGATCAGGGCTCCGGGGTAGCCATTGATGGTGCCGCCCTGTGTTGATGGATGTTAGCTTGGAGGCAGAAGAGGGCTGGAAGCGTGGGCGCACATGGTCGACCAGTTGATAGGAGACGTCGTTGATCACAAGCACGAGGTCTTGATGAATGCTTGGAAGATCCTCCATGTTAGACGCCTGGGAGAAGCGCAAGTCGTGTCCTTTTCGAAATGCGGCTGTTTCTGACAAGTCTAAGAAGGACGAAGATGGCGACAATGACGGCGAGCGGGGTGGTTGAAGATAACAGAGAGACGGGCCAATGTGTAATGCAGTCGAGCTCCGCGGTACCAACGTGTTTCTCGTTCGATAGTCAGAAGTGCGGAAAGATGTAGGAAGCTGGAAGCGTCCACAGAAGGGAGAGGGCGCGAATGTAGAGGGCGGAAGGCCTGTGGAGTTCAGCAGCACACGTCTTTGCATGGGCCACGCGCATTCGGCAGTGATTCAGCGTACAGGCTCAATATCACGCAGAGCCTCAGAGTGAATGTGGGCAGACGAGGAAACAAGGAAGCCAACTGCCGCGGGGGTCGAGAGGATGGTGCCAACTGCACTGAGGACCGGTCAGGGAAGGCACATGGAAAGCCTCACTTTTGCTACAGCTCATGTGTCGGATCGATGCTCACGCACTCTAGACTACCATCTATTACGGGAAAAATGATAATATCTAAATAGGCTGTGAAATGGCCTGTGTGGGAGGGGGGTGTTAACGTGCGCGGCATGTGAGACCAGAAGCCACCATGATGGCTCCTTGGCTTCAGGCTTGAGATATTTAACAAGACGCGTCCGACGGGCGCACGAGGTAATTGAGGTCAGCTTCCCCAACCACGCACACATCGCTTCAGCTCTCAGCCCGCTACGAATACACGTCTCCAGCTCCTTGCAAGAACCCAACTCAAACCGCAAACATGCCTTCGCCTTCACAGAACTAGCCTTAGAAATCCAAGTAGCCTCCATCCAGCATGGCCAGCAAAGACAACTCGCACGGCTGCCCTGTCGGCACGGTTTGCTACGGAGATAGCAATACTGTGAGAAACCCTCGAGATGAGAAGCCCACCAAGAAGGATGAAACTCTACCTTCCACGATATTCGACGAGACACCCTCGAACTAGAGTAGCCAGGCCAGTCTTACCCACTACCGGTATGCACATAACAGCAGGCAGCAGAGGGGTAGTGGCAGGAGAGTCGGCAGCGGTCAACGTTTGTGTCTTCAGGTTTGTGATAGGAATGAGTTGCGCCATCTAATGACAGATAGCAGTAGCGGCTTTTAACCGTTTGGCCGAGAGTCTCCTTATGTTCCGAATGACAGCAGGGAAGATAGAGCTGTAGGAACAATAAAAATGAGTTGGGCTTCGTACTGAGTAGTAACCAACCCTCACCGTAACAAATGTACCATACCCCACAAACGACCGCAACGACCTACAACTACCAACTGATCCACTCCAATTCCATATGGTAATCAATATCTGCGTGCATCCGCGCCGTTCGCTACCGACTCTATAGAGGAGGTGAAATAAGCTGTGGGTATAACCTAAGGGCGAGAATTAGTGTGAGAGTAGTGACGATAACGATGAGCATGTTGTTGGCATTGCCTCGACTCGTGTCATACATGCATACATCACTATACATGCTGTAAGACGCGCAAACGTCTTCACATATGTGGACTCTGGTGCTGATAGTGGCAACATATTTCACCCGCGAAGAGGCCAATGCGCGATACAGTCTCGGAAACCTGGCGGTGGTGCGTGAAGAAGCCCGGAATTAATGGCGCTATCCCACATACTGAAACCCCAGATTGCGATTCCTGATGGGTTGGCGGTGACGTGATGTGGTGGGATAATTGTGTGTGACTAGTAACCCCGGAATATCCAGTGTGCTTAGGATGACTGCCCCACGATTTCAACGGATACAACCACGGGATGTAATTGCGTGATGCAACAGCAAATCTGAAGAGCTTGGCCAACTCCACACTCATTCCTTGTCCATTCATATGCATCGAGAGCGGGTAAAATACGCTTCTACTCTACAG
Organism: Neonectria punicea; assembly: GCA_037954315.1. NCBI lineage: Eukaryota > Fungi > Ascomycota > Sordariomycetes > Hypocreales > Nectriaceae > Neonectria > Neonectria punicea. The sequence continues at coordinate 68,641 of JAZAVJ010000185.1, read as the reverse complement.
CAAAGCGGGCGCACTGGAGCATCTATGGGTTGCTAATGATCCCAGACCTTCTTGCCCCGTAGTCCGTGTTCGATCTGCTCCTTGGCTAGCTGTTTGCCTCCTAGTAGCATGTTCTTAATCTAGAAATCTCACTCTCTAAGTGGATACCATCTTGAATATGCGCTGGCTTCCCCGGGTGGGATAAAAATACCCCATCGTCACGTCATCCCGCAACGCGAAGACGAGCCGGTACGTTGACTGCCGACCGCAAAATCAAGATCTAGATATACTTATAAGATTCGGGATGTCGTTGAATTGATACCGCTTTCGGGAAATATTGAAGTAGCCCCGATTCTCCAATTTGCATCAACCCATTACATGGTCCTGCTGTTCTTGCATTAGGACGCGGCCATCACCATGTCGAGCTCCGACGACAAAAACCAGGTGCGTGACAATGCCTCCTCTGTCAGCGAGGGAGTTATCGCAAGCGACCACGAGACATACAGCAGCTACGATGAAGTGGTACCGCAAAAGACGTGGAGATCATACGTTTGGGACACGCTTGACAAGCCCAAAAAGGAACGGCGGTTCCTCTTCAAGCTAGATTCCGTCATCCTCACCTTTGCTTGTCTGGGATACTTAATCAAGAATCTAAATCAGATCAACATCAATAATGCCTATGTGTCGGGGATGAAGGAGGACTTGAATATGGCAGGAAACGAGCTCAACTACATGCAAACCCTCTGGACGGTTGGTTACGTTCTTGGAGAAATCCCGAGGTAAGTCAGATCTTTGGCATCAGCAGGATCCCTCCATTTACAGCTTTAAGACTGACTATAATACTAGCAACCTGCTATTGACAAGGGTCCGTCCTTCGATCTGGATCCCGGCATGTGAAGTCACCTGGTCTGTCCTCACTATTATCATGGCGAAGTGTACCAACGTCCGGCAAATCTACGCCCTTCGGTTCTTCATCGGACTCGCCGAGAGTACCTTTTACCCCGGGATGCAGTACATCATCGGCTCATGGTATCGAAAAGACGAACTAGCTAAGCGATCGTGTATATTCCACGCCAGCGGATCGATTGGTGGCATGTTTTCGGGATATCTGATGGCTTCCGTCTACCACCTCGACGGGACTTACGGTTTCAAGGGCTGGCAGTGGCTCTTTATCATCGACACGGTTATTTCACTGCCTATTGCCATCGCCGGGTTTTTCTTCTTCCCGGATCTCCCTGAGATCACTCGGGCTTGGTACCTGTCCAAAGACGACATTGCACTAGCCCAAAAACGAATGGAGCTTGAAGGTCGAGCAAACCGTGCCCCATATACCTTTGCAAAGATCAAGAGAATTTTCTCCAGCTGGCATATTTATCTGCTTACACTTCTTTACATTCTTTTCAACAACGGTTGCGGACTCTTGGGCCAGCCGGGGTTCCAGTTGTGGCTGAAGGGCAAGGGGTACGACATTTCTCACGTCAATACATACCCGACTGTTACTTCGGCGGTCACGGTCGTCACTACGCTCATTTATGCTTGGTCTTCGGATACGATCTTCAAGGGTGGACGATGGCAGCCAATCGTGTTCTCAGGCACTTGTCTCACCGTTCTGTACGCCAGTCTCACTGCTTGGAACATCCCTGACGGGTGGAAATGGGCCTGTTTTATCCTCGTCGGATTGGGTGGAGGTATCAGTGGCTTGACCTTTGCATGGGCGCATGAGATTTGCAAGGATGACAACGAAGAGCGTGCTCTTGTTGTCGCTACTATGAACGAGATGGCCTATGTGTTCCAGGCTTGGATGCCTCTGGTAATCTGGCAGACCGTTGAGGCGCCACGGTATCCGAAGGGATATCCTACCATGGTGGCATTTGCGATTGGTATGGCTGCTACGGCGTTTGTTATTCGGTATTTGCACAGGAAGGAATTGCAGTCTAAGAGAGTGATCTCTGCGGTTGGGGAAAGCTAGATTAGACGTGATATACCCTTTCTAGTTCAGCATTGAGCTGATAAGACGGCCTAAGCGTGGATATATTGACGACGAATCTTTTGAGCGCGTCGACATAAAACGATATCACTAAGATATGATGACAACTATAACTATGAACTAGAACAAAGTAGATACGAGATTCACATCGCACATACTATAATCCGGAGATACATCTTCAGAAACAAAAAGCTTCACAGTAGTGGGAATTAAAGCCCAACGACGTGACCGTCAGATACTACGGCGACTCATCATGTGATCGAAACAATGTTCGGAACCAACGGGTGGAGTGGTTTTCTTAGATGTTACAGTAAAAAGAACGTCTGCGAACAATTGGAATGGCTCAGGCGGGTTACTACTCGTTGAGTTGATGAAGTGCGAAATCTAGTATATTGCCAACTACCACATAGGGAACCAACCGGTTTCCATTATCGCAGAAAACCAGTCTCCGAATTATTCTGCACATCATCCAAGATATTTAAGGCGTCAGTCTGCATCTGCGGGCGCATTTATGGGTCGAGAGGTTGGTGACATATTCCTCGAGATGACGTGCTCAGGACCTTCTGACGCCGCGTTCCGCCGGCGTAGGCGTGCGCTTTACAAATCGGGCGAGCCCGCTATGTGGCAGCGAGAAACACCGCACTCGGAGCCGAGCGGGAGGATCTTGGAGTCGTAAGATATGGTGTTAGATTACAACATCTGCGGTTGCTGGCTTTCGTTGTTATATCTGTCACTGTCCCTCACGACAGATCAACAGTACCTGAACCAGAATCACTCATTTAATTGTGTGAATCCCCAACTGGTCGATTATCATCCCTCCCAATGAGTCCTTCTCAGACTAATGGCATTGTGCCTGTGCGTGGCCCGGAACAGTTTGGCCGTGATATCAAGGTGGCCGTCATTGGCGCTGGAGTGAGCGGCATCACCACAGCGGCATATTTGCTGAAGAACGGAGTCAACGTCACCGTTTTTGAACGGTCTGGGCTTTCGTCTGGAGTATGGCACTACGACTCTAAAGTACCTAATAGTCCCAGCTATCCGAGCGTCTCACCATCCGTGGGCGACTACGTATCTAAACTGGGTCAATATTCTCCTGCGAAGTCGACTTCAGCCTCGCGAAATGGAAACGGTATCCATTCACCCAACGCCGACGACGAAGACGCCCTTCGAATTGCATTTTCGCCTCCCGGGCCAGCTTACGCTGGTCTGAGGAACAACGTGCCGACAAGCTTGTTGTACAGCAGCCTTGGGCCCTGGCCGGAAGGCACGGAAGACATTACCGGGCATGCTCAGATCGAGAGTTACCTTCAGAGCCTCAGCGCTGAGCATGGTGTTGACGACGTGACCGTCTTCCACACCCGTGTTGAGGATGCGAGAAAGTCGGACGATGGCAGCAAGTGGAATCTCACTACGGTCTCGCTACTGAAGGGAGACGGCAACCCTCGCTTCTTGGAGCGAACCTGGCAGTTTGACGCTCTCGTGGTCGCGTCTGGACACTACAACTTGCCCCGAATACCCGATACTCCTGGTCTTGCTGCGTGGAAAGCAAAATTCGGCGACCGCATCATCCACACGAAAGAGTATCGCCATCCCGAGACCTATCGAGACAAAACCGTCCTCGTCATCGGTGGTGGTGCTTCAGCAATGGATGTGTGCCGCGAGTCAACTGGAATCGCGAAGAGGGTGATTCAGAGCACCAGAGGTGGCGAGTTTGACCTGCCGCCGTCCATGTTACCACCGTCAACTGAGCATGTTGGAGGCATCGAAAGATTTGAACTTGATCCCGAGGCTTCGACAAGTACTCAATCTGACCCCAAAGCTCCGATCCGAGGCAACGTTGTCTTGAAGGACGGCCAGGTTCTCAAGGACATTGATCATGTCGTCTTGGCGACAGGATACTTGACCTCATATCCTTTCCTACCTCAGTATCATGCAGACAACATTGCCATTGATGCAGTAACGCCTGATATTCTCGTTACCTCAGAAGGAAACATGGTGCATCATCTGCACAAGGACATCTTCTACATCGAAGACCCCTCCTTGGCATTCATCGGAGTGCCTTATTACACAGCCACATTTTCGCTTTTCGACTTCCAAGCTCAAGCATTGGCTTGGGTGTTCTCAGGAAAGACGAGACTTCCTACTCGAGAGTTGATGCGAGAAGAGTATGAGAGACGCGTGGCCAAGATAGGACGAGGACGCAGCTTCCACAGCTTGGCTGAGGATGGAGCGGAACCTGGCTATGTGAAGGATCTATTTGCTTGGGCCAATTCTAGTGCTGTGAATGGTAAACTTGAGCCGCTGAAGGGACACACGGAGAAATGGTTGGAGACGTATTGGGAGGCGAGAGAGCAGAGGAAGAAGCTGAGAGAGAGCACCAGCAACCACCCTGAGGCAAATTGGCCCTGATTACCCTGTTGCCTTTTCTGTGTGTCGGAGAACTTGGAAAGAATAAGCAGGAAAGGTTTAGCAAGTTTAGCAGTTTCAACACTTGGTCGCATCGAAGTGTCTCACGTGTGGGTCAGTGTAGGCAAACGGTATTTTAAATTCAGCCACTCTCCCTCCGTTTGTGCGCAAAGCGTTCACACTTTGCGTCCAATTACGAGATTCCCTTCATTTCCGACGCCTGGGTTGACCTTCAGCACATCTCGTTCAGCTTCGACGGGTCCAGCTTTGCGCTTGTCCGAGAGCATCGAGGTCTCGACGGCATGGATCTCTTTAAATGTCCAGTATTTATCTCCAAGGAGAGACCGTCAACTCTGGCCAAAATTTTCTCCAACGCTCCACCTTCTTGTCGTATATCTCCTTCGTCATATTCCGCTCGTTAGGTCGCACAGTGAGGCTGAAGATATCCGAGAACCCCCACGGCGCAAAAATATCCCACTGGCCATCATCCATGAGCCGAATGCCAATAAGAGCCGAGTTCATGCCCCATGCACTAATTGCGGCCTCGGAGGATTCATATTGTCGGCATGGATTCCCAAATTTCTTCTCGTACCAGAGATGCACGCGTGCCTGGTTACGAATCTCAACCTCGACGGGGATATCCGCGAAGATTTCGCGTCCGGCCTGGATAACAACGTCTTCGGCTTCCCAGGACAGATCTGACCCATCAAAGTATACCAAATCGTAGTCGTTGATGCCCTGCTCCGGATCTCGATGCGTGATGACGTTCCAGACGGTTTGGGAGACGGCTCCAGAGGCGATGTACCATCCCGGAAGGTTCATAGTGGCAGCACGTTGTAGGACGGTTAACAGCGTCTTGTTTTGCTCGATGGCTGCGCGGAACCGCAGCATTTGTTCATGAATAGGGAGGTAATTGGCGTCCATGGTTGTGAGGAATGTCGTGCCGATATCAAACTACGATGATGTTACTTCTGTCTCAAAATTCCCCTCATTTCCCACGTGACATTTTTATCAGGCGATAGGAGGCAATCCTTGCAACCTAGAATGGGCGCTGCTCCCAGTGGCTATATTTCCGCGTGTTACAACCTTCAGGTGCCCATGTTGCGTTATGGCATTAGTAACAGATGATATCTAGGGCAGCCAGTAGACCTACAATCAAGATAAGACAGGCTCACTCAGTGCTGCAGAATCTCGGGCTTTTGATATGGTTCTTGTTTAACGTACTCTCCATTGCTGTGACGGTGGTATATGCCAACTCATCACATCCTTCATATTTTGTTAGTATCCAGGAAAACGTGATTGCAGAGTCAGTCTAGAAGTGGCACTGCCCCGACTCTGCTTTGCTTCGGCATCACTAACATGCTGTGGAGTGATTGGTGGGCGCATTCTCGGGAAAACTTTCGGGGAGATGTTCGGGAGTTGAAGATTGGGCTTACATGCAGCACATGTCGTAATGCCCATCAATTGCTCCCTAAGGTGGCCAATGTTGTGTCCCGTAAGCTTCTCTCTGCAGTTCTGTTTGAGGGGACCTTTGTCACAAAGACATCCTCCGACATTGCTCCAAAAATCGGGTCACTGAAACACCTCGAATACCTTCAAAATGGCTACCGCAATACTGGCGAGTCCCAGCGAGGCTTGGTGGAAAGAAGCCTCCGTCTACCAGATTTCCCCCTCTTCTTTCAGAGACTCCAACGGTGACGGCGTCGGGGACATAGCCGGCGTGATCGAGAAGCTAGACTACTTCAATCAGCTCGGCGTTGATATCGTCTGGCTCTGTCCGATTTACAAGTCGCCCAAGATTGACATGGGCTACGACGTGGCGGATTATCGCGACATTGACCCGCAGTATGGAACGCTGGCTGACGTCGAGCGGCTGATTGACGGGCTTCACCAGAGAGGCCTCAAGTTTCTCATGGACCTCGTCGTCAATCACACATCAGATCAGGCAAGTTGAAGCCTTTTGTATTGCCTACCGCGAATATTAACGTATATGACGTAGCATGAGTGGTTCCAACGCTCGAAGGCGTCTCGAGACAATCCGTATCATGATTGGTACATCTAGAGAAACTCGAAATACTCCCCCGACGGTGTCAGGCTGCCTCCCAACAACTGGGCCTCATACTTCGGAGGTACTTAAATCATATCAACAAATAGCTCGGCCTTCGACAAATTGCTGACATGTTGATTGATGCAGGGAGTGCCTGGGAATACGACTCGGCTTCCGACGAGTACTACCTCCATTTGTTTGCCAAGGAGCAACCTGACCTCAATTGGGAGCACCCACCTGTGCGGGCAGCCGTCCACGATATCATCCGTTTCTGGTTGGACAAGGGCGTCGATGGATTCCGGTATGTCCAGCATCTTGGTTCTCGTTGCTGTTTCGCTGACTACGAAGAATGGACGTCATCAACTTCATCAGCAAGTCAGATGGCCTGCCAGACGCACAGATATCGAACCCCGCCGCTGAATATCAGCACGGCGCTGAGCATTATGCTTGTGGCCCGCGACTCCATGAGTATCTTCAAGACATTGGAAAGATTCTGAAGGAGTACGATGCTTTCTCGGTTGGCGAGATGCCGGCTGTCGATGACTCGATTGAAGTCCTGAAGAGTGTCGGCGGAAACCGCGGTGAACTCAACATGATTTTCCATTTTGACATGTAAGCCTGTATCCTCGCATCAATATCTTCGCAGAGTAACTCACGATCGTACAGCGTGGGCATGGACCACGGAAACGAAGGGAAGTTCTCGCCCCGAAAATGGACCATGTCAGACCTCAAGGCCATCGTCAACAAATGGCAGACGTTCATGTACACGAACAACGGATGGAACGCTCTGTATCTAGAGAACCACGACCAGTCGCGGTCGATTTCGCGGTGGGGTTCTGATAAGCCTGAGCATCGAACTCTCACGGCCAAGATGATTGCCACCTTTCTCTGCTTCCAGAGCGGAACTGTGTTCGTGTACCAAGGACAGGAGCTGGGCATGGCAAACATGCCAGAGACTTGGGATATCACTGAGTACAGAGATCTCGAGACGCTGAACTATTGGGATGAGTAAGTCTGCTTCGTGGGACCAGTAGCGGGCGACTGAATGATTGCGTCTTGTTAGGTTGAAGCGAACCTCTTCATCAGATGCAACAGTTCTGCAGACTGCCCGAAGAGAAATCAATATCAAATCCCGCGACCATGCACGCACTCCGGTTCAGGTCAGAAGCACTGCATCTAGTGGAATACAGTAGCTGACACGTCCATAGTGGGATTCTAGCCAAAACGCCGGCTTCTCAACTGGCCAGCCATGGATTAGGGTGAACGACGACTACACGACATGCAACGCAGCAGCCCAAGTCGCAGTCCCGGGGAGCGTCTTTGAACACTGGCGTTCGGTCCTAGCATTGAGGAAGGAGCTCCGAGACATTTTCGTCTACGGGGATTTCGAGCTCGTTGATGACAATAACGACGACGTGTTTGCGTACTCTAGGTCGAATGGTGGTCGCAAAGCAGTCGTTGTGTGCAATTTCCGGGAGACGGAGGTTCTCTGGGCGGTGCCTGCATCCACCAACCTGCGGGCGTCGAAGGTTTTGCTATCAAGTTATCCTAATGTTGATCTTGCACAAGAAGAACTGGTTCTTCGGCCGTTCGAAGCGTTCGTATGCCTGTGAGCGGGAACGCAAGGATGATACGCAGTGGAAAGCACATTTTGGATGGCGTGGATCATGTGCCTAAACCGCTTCTAACGGGCGCTAAGTACGGAGCCATTAGGTGCGAAGAGTATTCAAATCCATAAAAGGAGTAAAGGCTTGTTCACTTGGCTACGGAGGTATTCACAGTGACAACTGCAGAGGAAGCAAAACCCTGCCCAGGAGAAACATCCCCAATCTCTAATTAACTAGGTCAGTTGCCTTGTATCCCTGCCCCGAGAAACTCATCTCTGCCAAGCCCCGACGCTTCCGGTTGGAGACAATGCCACGTGTTGAACCATGACGTATCCAAGAACATTACTCAAGACGTGATATACTCGAAAATTTCCACCAGGTCCATCATTGACGCTAAATGACTTTTATCGCCCGACGACGTCATACTGGATGCAATCTGTCGGTCCGGGACCCGCACCGTCGCTCCCGCCGACCTAGGGGACCCGGTTTAGTTGAGCCTCATGGACCGAGATGCCACCGTTCACCGAGACCGGCCTCACCGAGGAACTGGTGATGGTTGTGATACTGACTGCGCCGAGTTGGCGTTGGATAGAAAGGACGGATAGCATGTTCAGCCATACTAGAGCGCAGCTTATCCAACAGGTTAGACGAAGCATGGATGAAATTCGGTAGACCGTACCCCTCGCGTTGCGCAGCCTCTACGTTAAGGCGAACTTCAACCCACAGACCTCGGCGGCTTCATGGTGGTATAGTGGACCACACATCTCAGCTCCACCGCGACAGCCAAACATGTCGAACAACAAAGAACGTGCTATGATAAGAGAACGGGGGGTGAAAACTCGCAGCTAATAAGTACAAATTTCTCACCCGACCTGCTCCCGTCTATCTCCTGTAACCCACACAACCACCATGTCGAACTATCTCCCATCGTTTTCAGCGCCGTCTTCGAGGCCGACATCGCCTCTGGGCGCACCAGGCTCTCCCTTTGCGTCTCGACCCACGAGTTTCTTTGCTGGCTCGCGGGCAAACTCCTGGGTTGGAGGCCCATCTCGGAAGAACTCAACGGCTGTCCCCTCCGCGGCCCCATCTCGACCCAACAGTTCATGGAGCAAGCAACACTCCGACCCCGAGGCTACGGACGTCGATGTTGATAAGAACGAGAACGAGAAAGTCCAGCCTAGTGCTGGGCGTGTCGTGGGCGGAAAACATGTCGACGGCGGCAATGAAGAAGTCGACTCCGACTGCGGCCCCATCACGACGGTCGATATCGATATGCCCCTGACTCTCACAGAGACAGTGTACGAGGGCGGCAAGGAATACATCGTTCTCGGCTTCGCTACAGGCGACAAGGAGAATCCTTTCAACTGGAACCCTTGGTACAAGCGACTCATCTCGACGATACTGAACCTCATGACCCTCTTCATCGGCCTCGCAACCACTGCGTACAGCTCTGGCATCAGCAGTATGGTCAAGGACCTCGACGCATCCAACATCCAAGGCCAACTGGGTCTTTTCACCTTCAACATCAGCTGTGCCGTGGCGCCCATGGTCTTGGCCCCTTTCTGTGAGCTCGTAGGCCGCAAGGTCGTCTACGCAAGCTCCTTCTTCTGCTTCTCGCTGCTGTTCATCGGCCTGGCACTCGCCCAGAACATCGAGACAATCATCGGCCTTCGGCTTCTTCTCGGACTGTTTGGCTGCGTAGGTACCATACTCGTCGGCGGTACCTTCGACGACATGTACGAGCCTCACCTACGCGGTCGACCCATGGCTATGTTCAGCTTCGTCGCCATCTTCGGCACAGTTGCGGCGCCCATCTACGCCGGCTTCATCGACCAGGCGCTTGGATGGCGCTGGATCGAGGGTATCCAGGGCCTCGCCAACGTTCCCCTGTTGCTCCTCATAATATTCTTCTTCCCCGAGACGCGCGGTGGTGTCGCCCTCCACAAGCGAGCCAAGGCTCTGCGGAAGGCCACCGGCGACGAGCGATATGTGTCGGCTGGTGATATCCTGACGCCGAGTCTCGAGTCGATGCTGAAGGCCAGTTCGGTCAAGGCTATTCACATGCTGGTGACTGAGCCGGTGGTCTTTGCCTTTGGCCTCTGGATTGCCTTCTGCTGGGCCGTCGTGTTCCTCTTCCTCTCGGTCATCCCCATCACCTTCACTGAGAACCACGGGTGGTCCGAGGGTGTAAGTGGCCTTCCGTACATCTCACTATGCGTGGGCACTACGCTCGGATGGATGGCCCATCATCTCCAGATGCGCAAGTTCGATCGCCTCGTCGCGGATCCGAATGTCAAGGTCACTCCGGAAGCCCGCCTTTACGGTGCCATGTACGGTGCCGTCTTCTTGCCCATCGGCCTCTTCATCTACAGCTTCACCCAGTATGCGTTCGTTTCCTGGGTCGGTCCCGTCATTGGCCTCGCCCCCATCGCTTTCGGCATCTATTTTGTCTTTGAAAGCACCTACAGCTACACGGCTGACTGCTATGGCGAGAGCGCTTCCTCCGCCATTGCGGGCCAAGGATTGATGAGGAATACTCTGGGTGCTGTCACGCCGCTTTTTGCGAATGCCTTCTTTCACAATGTGGGCAGCCAGTATGCTGGCCTAATCCTAGCTTTGTTCGGTACGGGGTTGAGTCTGATTCCGTTTGTCATGTTCAAGTATGGGCACAAGCTCAGGGCTCGCAGCAAGCTTGCACAAGAGTTGTGAGGCGGCCAGCTGTCGCAAACGGCGATCAATCGAGAAGCGGTTGAGGTGTAGAGTAAACAAGAGTCAAGTAGCATTTACATAGCAAAGAATATTCGATCAGTAAATCTTATTATCGGCCCCCCTAAAGTTAACCCTCACTGTTATCATAAAGCTTGAACACGTCCTTACGAGCACAAGTCTGACCAAGCATTGCTTGGGGCACTGCCAAGTACATTAGCATAGCCTTTATTTTCTACTGGGATTACTGGACCCCATGTACCTCCCGTTTCACCTAGAACTATTTGGGAACCCAGAGTAATGCTTAGAGGTAGATACTGGCTAGTGTCAATGGTTAGGGTCGGTTAGGGTTGCTTGGGGTAGAGTTAGGGATAGGATTAACATGCAGATTATGTTTAGTTTAGGGTTTTCTTTTCATAGATTATGGTTAATTAGCATAGCCTCTTCATTCATGTACTTGCTGGTCAATACTCGTCTGACTACATGGACAGATGTATCATTATTCTCTACCGAGCTAGATTTTAGGGGATGCTACGCCACTATAGCACCACGCGAAGCATACTCTACTCGGTCTGTTTGAAGTCGTGTCATTTCGTAGACACGATGCTGCCGCGTTCAGAATAGTTCATACCCGGGCTTGGCTAAGATACTTCAGTTGAAGGGCCTAACAGACAAAGCTACCCCTACTAGGCCTGACTCAGCTCTCATCTGAATATGCCTAGCTTGAGAGCGTTTGGTCTTGATCGAGTGGTATCCATCCTCCTGCCTTCGTTAACGAGGTGTCCTCACATCTTCCAGAAACCGTGCTGCTCATTGACGACTATGCGTACATAAAGGCATCCTCTAGGCTGTCGCACAAGTGCTTACCAGCTTTTAAAACCCCTCCTTTGCCATGCGCACTTGTTCCTTTACAAACACCGTAGCTATATGCCGATCATTAGTGTATAATGAAAACTTCTGGAATACGTTCATCCCCCCCTCATGTTCCTTTAACCGTATACTACCCGCCCTAGGCGTGAGACCAGCTGTTGGGCCGAACAAGACGACTTCAAAGTCTTTCCTAACCTCAAAATCCCCAGCTTTGTCGCCAATCCCACACACGCGAGCACCTCCAGCGTAGCCAAGTACAGAAGCTCGTGGATTTCAAGCTGTCATATAGATCATCACCATGGCCAAGCTCAAGAAGAAAGTGGGGAGGAAGCTGGCTTAGGCGGAAACGCTGAAAGGTCTTGTCAGCAAAAACGAATGTCACTTGCTTGTCTGTCGCTGTCATTGGTGGTTTGTGGGGAAATCCCGTCAATTCGTATGATAATCCTAGCTCTGATCCTAGTTCTGATCTTACCTTGGGCATTGCTAACTGCCACCGATAGATACATATTACCTCGACACCATTAGCTCAGGCAGGAATCACGGATGCGGATCAGCATGTTCAGGTCAACACTGTACTCTTCTTCTTTTGTCTTCTTGGAGCCCTGTTTGGCACAAGCCTAGAAGAGAAGATGGGACGTGGATTCTTGGGCGTCTTTATTTTCCTGGTCGGCGTTCTCACAAAGCGCAAGTTCATTCCTCCCCAACGTGATGCATGCATTGTTAATACTTACACTTTGCACTGACGGCGAGAGTCTCTCCTGTAGCGATAATCTTCTTATTCTAAGGGTCGTATTCCTTTGGCTGGACGCCCCTGTCGGTCATGTATCTCCCCGAGGTTCTCAATCCTTCATTTCGCGCCAGCGGAATAATTATCTATACGCTTTCAATAGCCCTTGTGGGATACGCTGCACAGTAAACAGCCACGATATTGATTGGGTACTAAATCTCTTCACCGTTTTTACTTTTTACCACTTACATATTTCCCTTTGCCTTGATGGGATTGGGTGGAAGACGTACATGGTTTTGGAAGCCGGGACGTACTCGAGCTCATCTACATCGTTATCTTCTGGATCAAACTCGTGGGAAGAGCCTTGATGAGAATGACGCATTGATCAAAGGCAAGGAAGTTAAGGGCCTAAGGCTCTCTTCTGCACGTCGTTGAGATGTCGACGTGCTCAACAGTGTGGAATGCAAGGGGGATACTTCAATTATCTCCGAATAGAAGAAGGGGTCGAACTAAACTATCCTACTACTAAGGCTATATTATATACCAGTGTTCAAGTGTAGTGACAATATAGTCTACAACAACTACTACTGACAAATCTGAACTTGCTCTGAAGCTGTCTGCTTCAACTTTGCAAGAAGTGTAAAGAGAGCCCCAGCAGTGTTCACTCAAGAGATCGAGAATTGTTAAAAATCAGAGATTGTATTAATTTATAGTGGCTTGCCGAGAAGCGGCTTGCGGATGCTGTGTTATAAACTAGAGAAAGACTAATAGGAAAACTATCAAATGAGAGTGGCGCGAGGGACCTTAGGAGTGGGCGTTCACTTCTTGCTAGTAGTGGTAGCTTTGGCCGTGGTAGTTGCCTTACTCGTGGTCTTGGCGGTAGTGGTTGCCTTGGCTGTGGTAGTCGCTTTGGTGGTAGTAGTAGCTTTGGCGGTAGTCGTAGCTTTGGCGGTAGTAGTAGCCTTACTCGTGGTCTTGGCCGTAGTAGTTGCTTTAGCGGTGGTCGTAGCCTTAGCAGTTGTAGTTGCTTTGGCAGTGGTAGTAGCTTTAGCGGTGGTCGTAGCCTTGGCAGTAGTAGTAGCCTTGGCCGTAGTCGTTGCTTTGGCGGTGGTAGTGGCCTTAGACGTGGTAGTCGCTTTGGCTGTTGTGGTTGCCTTAGCCGTCGATGTTGTCTTAGCCGTTGTGGTTGTCTTGGCTGTCGTGGTTGCCTTGGCCGTTGTGGTGGCTTTGCTTGTAGTAGTAGTCTTGCCAGTGGTCGTTGGCTTCACGGAGGTCTTCAGCGTCGTGGCGGCCGAAGTCGTCTTGCTGCTAGTTGTCGTTGTGGCTTTCTTAGTCGTCGATGTGCTCGTGGTCTTGGCGGTTGCTGAAGTGGACTTAGTTGTCGAGGTAGACTTGCTAGTAGTGGTAGCCTTGGAAGAAGTCGTCGATGTAGTGGTCTTTGTCGAAGACGTGGCCTTGCTAGATGTCGACGCTGTAGTAGTCGTGGATGCCCTGGTTGAGGTTGTGAAGCTTGAGTTCTTAGTGACAGACGTAGAGGTTGTAGTGGCAGACTTTGTGGTAGATGTCGCAGTCGTGCTAGTGGCCGATTTGGAGGTTGACGAGCTCGTAGTCGACTTCGAGGTCGATGTGGTTGTAGTCGAGGTACCAGTTGACTTCGTAGTGGACGTAGTCGATGTACTCGTGGTGGAAGTCGACTTCGTGGTGGATGCAGTCGTCGATGAGCTGGTAGTGGATGTAGCGGTTGACTTGGTCGTCGTTGTAGCAGAATCGTCAGAAGTCTCTGTAATAGAAGCTTCAGCAGTTTCTGTGCTGGATTCGTCAGGTGTCTCTGTGTCTGTAGCAGAAGCCTCGGAGTCGTCAGTCTCAGTGGCAGTCTCCTCAGGGTCTTCAGTCTCTGTAGCAGTCTCTTCAGGATCCTCAGTCTCTGTAGCAGTCGCCTCGGGATCTTCAGTCTCTGTAGTGGAAGCATCAGGATCCTCTGTAGTGGATGCATCGGGATCCTCGGTTTCTGTAACAGTCGTCTCCGGGTCCTCAGTCTCCGTAGCAGAGGCCTCAGGATCCTCCGTAGTAGAAGCGTCAGGGCCCTCTGTAGTAGAGTCTTCCGGAGTCTCTGAGTCCGTAGTGGAAGCCTCGGGAGACTCTGTGGTGGAGTCCTCGGGACTCTCAGTCTCTGTAGTCGAAGCCTCAACAGTCTCTGTGCTAGAGTCTTCAGGGGTCTCAGTCTCTGTAGTAGAAGTCTCGGGAGAGTCTGTAGTGGAATCTTCGGTAGTCTCAGTCTCTGTAGTCAAAGCCTCAACAGTCTCTGTTGTGCTGGAGCCTTCAGAGGTCTCGGTCTCTGTAGCTGAAGCTTCAGCAGAGTCTGTAGTTGAGTCTTCGGGAGTCTCTGTAGTAGAGGCTTCAGGGGTCTCTGTATCGGAAGTCTCTGTGGCGGAAGCGTCGGGAGTCTCCGTACTAGAGTCCTCCGAGGTCTCAGTAGAAGAAGTTTCTGCGTCTGAGGTTTCTGTAGTCGAGTCCTGGGGAGACTCTGTAGAGGACGTTTCAGCATCAGGAGTCTCTGTAGTAGAAGCGTCAGGAGTTTCTGTGGTGGAAGAGTCGGGAGTCTCTGTGCTGGACTCATCGAGGCTTTCTGTAGAGGTCTCAGTAGTGCTTTCAGTTATATCCTCCGTAGTCGGCTCAGCCGCTGTGGTAGACTCCGCGGGGGACTCAGTTGTCGAGGCAGCTGGCTCAGTTGTTTCCTCAATCGTGGTCTTAGTCGTGCCCTCCATAGTCGCTTCAGTTGTGCTATCCTCAGCAGTAAGCTCAGCAGTTGACTCAGAAGTGGACTCGACGGTATTCTCAGTCGTACTTTCAGGCGTTCCCTCATCGGTGGTCTCCGTAGTCACTTCAGCCGTGGTAGTAGACTCATTGATAGACTCAGTAGTCGACTCTGTGTCTGCCTCCGTGGTAGAAGTTTCCTCTGAGCTTGTCTCTGTAGTCGACTCTTCAGTAGGAGGAGACGCCTCTGTTGTTGACTCGGTAGTAGAAGGAGCTGCCTCAGTAGTTGACTCAGCCGCTGCCGTTGACTCGGCTGTAGTGAGAGCAGCCTCTGTTGTTGTCTCTGTAGGTGCCTCTGTCGTCGGCTCAGCTTCTGTCGTCGACTCGGCTTCAGTCGTTGAGTCTTCGGTAGGGATAGTAGCCTCTGTTGTTGTTGTTGTTGTCTCCACAGGTGCCTCTGTGGTTGACTCTTCAGTAGGAGGACCAACTTCAGGTGTGGTTGTTGTTGTCTCATCAACGGAGGCAGCTGCCTCTGTGGTTGTGTCGTCAACAGGAGGAATTGTTTCTGTTGTTGAATCTGCGGGTGCCTCAGTGGTCGACTCATCAGCTGGGGGAACTATCGTAGTTGTCTCTACGGGCGCCTCCGTGGTTGTTTCTTGGTCTGGAACATCGACTTCTGTTGTTGTCTCCTCAGCTGGAGGGACTGTCCCAGTAGTTGACTCATCGGCGGGAGGAGCAGCTTCCGTGGTAGTTGTCTCTTCAGCCGGGGCAGTAGCCTCTGTGGTGGTTGTCTCATCAGCCGGAGGAGCCACCTCTGTGGTGGTAGTTGTCTCGTCGGCGGGAGGAGCAGCTTCTGTAGTAGTTGTCTCATCAGCCGGGAAAGCAGCCTCTGTGGTGGTAGTTGTCTCATCTGCGGGAGCCACGGCTGTTGTTGTTTCTTCTGAAACAGGGGCCTCTGTGGTTGTCTCTTTGATCACAGGAGCATCCTCTGTGGTTGTTGTGGTCTCATCAGCGGGAGGAGCCGCATCCGTTGTGGATTCATCGGCAGGGGGGGGCGCGTCAGTGGTTGTCTCCTCAGCAGGGGCCGCGGTTGTCGTTGTCGTTGTCTCTTCGGCTACAACAGGTGCCTCTGTGGTTGTCTCATCAATGGGAGCTTCCGCTGTTGTCGTCGTTGTTTCTTCAGTGGGAGGGGCCGCCTCTGTTGTCGTTGTCTCTTCGGCAGGAGGAGCCGCGTCAGTGGTTGTCTCCTCATCAGGGACCGCGGCTGTCGTTGTCGTTGTCTCTTCAACTACAACAGGTGCCTCGGTAGTAGTCTCCTCGGCGGGAGCTGCTGCCTCCGTTGTGGTTGTTTCTTCGACAGGTGGGACTGCCTCAGTAGTTGTCTCTTCAACGGGAGCAGCTGCTTCTGTTGTCGTCGTTTCTTCGACAGGAGGAGCCGCTTCGGTAGTTGTCTCATCAGCAGGAGCTGCAGCTGTGGTTGTTGTCTCCTCAACAGGTACGACCGCCTCAGTAGTAGTCTCCTCTGCGGGAGTAGCTACCTCTGTCGTCGTTGTCTCTTCGACAGGAGGAGCCGCCTCAGTGGTTGTCTCTTCAACGGGAGCTTCGGCTGTTGTTGTGGTCTCTTCAACTACGACAGGTGACTCAGTAGTTGTCTCCTCAACAGGAACTGCAGCTGTGGTGGTTATCTCCCCAACAGGTACAACCGCCTCGGTGGTTGTCTCATCAGCGGGTACTACAGCTGTTGTTGTGGTTGTTTCGTCGACAGGAGGAGCTGCCTCAGTAGTTGTCTCCTCGGCGGGTGCTGCTGGAGCTGTGGTTGTTGTCTCCTCAACGGGTAGGACCGCCTCAGTAGTTGTCTCCTCGGCAGGGGCAGCTGGCTCTGTCGTCGTTGTCTCTTCAACTGGAATAGGTGCCTCGGTAGTCGTCTCGTCAATAGGGGCCACCGCCATTGTCGTCGTTGTTTCTTCGGCGGGAGGGACCGCAGTCGTTGTCTCTTCGATGACGGGAGCCGCCACTGTTGTTGCTGTCTCATCCGCAGGAGGAGCCGCTTCGGTAGTTGTCTCTTCAGTGGGAGCTGCTGCCTGTGTTGTTGTCGTTCCTTCGGTAGGGACTACTGCTGTAGTTGTCTCTTCGATGGGAGGGACGACCTCAGTAGTTGTCTCATCGGCAGGGGCAGCTGGCTCTGTCGTCGTTGTTTCTCCGGCGGGAGGGGCAGTAGTCGTTGTCTCTTCGATGACAGGAGCTGCCTCCGATGTTGTAGTTTCCTCCACGGGGGCAACCGCAGTAGTTGTCTCATCAACAGGAGGGGCTGCCTCAGTAGTTGTCTCTTCAGTAGCAGGGGGAGCCGCTGTCGTTGTCGTTTCTTCAGCGGGTACTGCTGCCGTTGTTGTCTCATCTGCAGGAGCAGCGGCCTCTGTTGTTGTCGTTTCCTCAACGGGAGCAACCGCAGTAGTTGTTTCTTCAGCAGCAGGGGCGGCCGCTGTCGTTGTCGTTTCTTCAGCCGCAGCCACCGCAGTAGTTGTCGTCTCATCGATAGGAGCAGCAGCCTCCGTTGTCGTCGTTTCTTCAGCGGGAACTACTACTGCTGTTGTTGTTGTCTCTTCGATGACAGGAGCTGCCTCTGTTGTTGTCGTTTCCTCAACAGGAGCCACCGCAGTAGTTGTCTCTTCAGCCGGAGCTGCTGCCTGTGTTGTCGTTTCTTCAGCGGGTACTACTACTGTTGTCGTCTCATCGGCAGGAGCAGCTGCCTGTGTTGTCGTCGTTTCTTCGGCAGGGACGGCCGCTGTTGTCGTCTCATCAGCAGGAGGGGCGGCGTCTGTCGTCGTTGTCTCATCGGCAGGAGGAACATCGGGGTCTGGCTCTTGTCTCTCAGCGAGCTTGCCGGCCTGAAAGAGAGAGATGTAGTCCTGGCTAGACCCAGCATGAGCTTCTGGATAAGCCCCGGGGGACCTTGGGCGAATATCGTCGCGCTCCCAGGCGCCTGCTTCGCCCACAGGCAAGCCGTGGCCCACGCTAAGCAACAGGCCGAGCAGGAGTAGTTTGACAGCCATATTGATGATGGGTCGCTGATATTTGTTCCTAATGCGCTGCTGGGAGAGCAGTGTACTGAGGATTGGATCGATGAAGACAACTGCCTCTCTTGTTCGGCACGATGCCTTTATCTACCAGCATCTAAACAAAGTTTCGGTCCCAGCGACGACTATAGTTTTCTTGACAAAGACAGCACCACCGGATATTGATTCCTGTCTCATCCGCTTCGTCTACTATCCTCTGCATGAAGTTTAGCAGGTAAGGTCCAGACCGGTCGCGCCATTCCATAGTGTGTGGTTCTGTGGCTGTAGTCTAGATGGTCTATGGGGAGGCGACACTACGCCGGGAAGCGAGCCTAGCGTCAGGAATATCGATCTTTGCATTTCTGGGAAACTCCCACAAACAAAAAGTGGGCTGAACTTCCCACGTTTTCGTCCCAAGTGGTTAACTCACATTCCTGCTGCCGTGACAAGCTCGCCGGGGAGCATTCCGTCCGGCAGGATCGCTTCACTGGGCATCTCCATTCGTTCAATCAAAGGCCATGCCCTGAAAGCCAAGAGGCCTTTTCGGGGCCGACAAGAACAGTTCCCCGGGAGATCTACAGCCCAGACACAGCTTGTCTTCACACGTGTTTGTTGAACCAGGCTGTTGGTACAGCGTCTCACGATAGCGTTGACATGCCCTGTAATTAAGACCACCTAAATGAGATGACTTCTAGCGGGCCACCTGATGACCTGATGTATCTGAGAAACGTGTATCAATGTACAGTGTCTCGCGGGATGTTTCAATCAGCAAACCGGATGTATTGTAGAATGCAGCTGCTGACTGGAAACCAGCTAGATCAATGGGATGAGAGGCGCATCGGGAATGAACAGAACCTGCCTGGGAGGGCTGAGGCCTTCTCTGAGACGCAAACTTCCGTTGTGGATATGAGGATTGGAGGTTCTCCGCGGCAGTATCTCATGCATGGAGACCACAACATATGATTCCTGCGCTGTGATACGCTCGTCGTAAGACCACACACTTTATCTTGATAAATTTATCAGTATCGAGGACTATAACAGCCGACTTTTCTTTTTCCGTCACATTGAAAACCCCATGTCCCGCCATTACGCAGGTGTCATGACGGCTACGACATCACCGGCAGGCCCATACCCTGTATTAATTCATCTATTTCTCTCTGATTGCGATCAAAACATGTATAACTTTGACCAGACCGTTCCAGCATTCCTCAGCACTCCAGTCACCTCTAGTTCCATCAACATCTGGAAGCCGCGAAGTTCTAGACTCGACCTTGCCAGAATCAAGGCTTCCAAGGTAAACATAAACGGGTCGACCGAGCATTCGGTCGAGCCTAACCCGACCCAGTAGGCCTCCGCGTGGACTCAAAGTGAATTCCACGATGCTTTCTCTAAAGCGGCATCTCTATTCCCCATCTGCCCAACCACTCATGTGCCATCACACTTAGAAATACCTTCACTATGCCGTACTAGCTAAGATCCTCGGTTAGTTGGAATGAAGACGAGTCGCTGTTGTCGTATCCCCACATTCCATGCGAAGCCTTAGGCAAACCGGAAACAGAGGTTCCCACTAGTATTGGCGCACTTGACCCTTTTTTACCTGATTTAAGTGGACGGCCGATGAGCCCATTTTCGCCCAAGGTCTCGACCAGGCGAGTCTATTGCTGCTAGCTTCGTAAGGCGGACTGTTCGCCATCGCAGCTGAGCCTTGCGTGTAGTTGCACGCAGCGCGTCCGAGCCCTGAGTGAGTCAAACCCGGTAGAACGTATGCGA
Organism: Neonectria punicea; assembly: GCA_037954315.1. NCBI lineage: Eukaryota > Fungi > Ascomycota > Sordariomycetes > Hypocreales > Nectriaceae > Neonectria > Neonectria punicea. Next base: position 48,735 of record JAZAVJ010000185.1, on the reverse strand, counting down.
AATGCGTGGGCTATCACAAAGTTCGTCGCTACGGGATTTTCCACTAGGAGACATAGGAATTAAGTGTTCCTCATTACCCTACACTCCCAATCATCGGATGTGGCAACATCTCGGTGTTCTCCTTTCGTCAACTGTCCCAACATCGACCTAGCCTCCTGTAGCCCATCTACCATCACATACCTTATCTTTGTATAAAAGTCACTGTGTTGTATATCTTATTGTTATCGGTCCTTTCTCGTCGACTGAAACTGCCAGAATTCCACAGCAGCGACTTCAAGGCCACTTTATCGCTGATGTCTCCTTTGGCTCATCACACCTTATTACCCTCCTGAATATCGGCTTTCGAATCCAACCCCGTCTCATTGCTGGCACATTCCTCTTTAAGCCGAGCAAAGTTCTTTTCGGCTTCCCAGTTCCAAATACTGTCTGCAGAGAATAGCAAGTCAATCTCCTCCAACGTGCGCTGATTTGTTTCCGGGTACAACGCCCACACCATAGGAATGGTGATGGCATTGCAGGCGGCAAAGATATAAAGCGTCTTCTCGCCCAGCTGCTGGAACATGACTGGACAAAGAAGCGTAAGCCAGCCATTTCCGATAGACCAGCCAACAACGCCCCAAGCGTTTCCCTTGGCTCGGACCTCCAAGGGGAAGATCTCAGCTGGATACAGCCATGGGACAGTCAGCCACGTGGCGCCAAAGATAAAGGTGAAAAGAAACACCATCGACACAGCGGCGTTTCCGTAAGCCAGTGCCTTGCCGGAGTTGTCATCCTTGGTAGCCTCTTGGCACAGGTAAGAAAAGATACCAGCTAAGGCCATGGCAATGCCTTGTCCAACGGAGCCCCAGTACAATGTCCAGCGACGGCCGATCTTGTCAAGGGTGAAGACACAAATAAGAGTCGAGAACATGTAGAAGATATTGTTCAGACCTGCGATCCACTGACGTTTCTCCGGGCTCATGCCAGCGATTCCAAATATGGTGGGGGCGTATATGGTGACACCGGCAATACCGATCCACTCCTGCATGATCTGAAGCCACACGACGAGCTGAACGCGCCGTCCGGTGTGTAGCTTTCCGGAGCCAAGTCCAAACAACATGTGGAAGTAGCTCTGTTGGCGGAAGTTGGCGCGTTCCATCTCACAAGATGCCACAATCTCCTGGAACTCGACCTCAGCCTCCACCTTTTCTTGTCCCGAGTCGCCACGGAGCCTAGCTAGAACATAGCGAGCCTCGTCCTCTCTCCGGGCCTTGACAAGCCAGCGGGGAGATTCGGGGAAGAAGAAGACTCCAGCCATGAGGACCAATAACATGGGGATCTGAAAAGCGACGGGGAAGCGCCAGACGAAAGAAGAGTTGCCGTCTTTGTAGAATGAACACGCGTATTCGAGCCAGTAGGCAATCACCACTCCAAAGATGTTGAGCGTGAACTCGATGGCAATGAATTGGCCACGCGACTTGTGCTCGGCCGTTTCCGTAGCCCACACGGGGATGATGGCGTTCAATATGCCAGTGCCCCAGCCGTTGACAAGACGCGCACATATCATCCACTGGACGTTCAGGGCGGAACACTGGAGCGCAGCACCGACGACGCCGATCAAGGCACCGAGGAAGATGCACTTGATTCGTCCGTATCGATCGCCAAGGGAGCCTCCGACTAGGCAGCCCACCAGCGTTCCAAGGTAATAGACCGAGACAATGCCTCCTTGAAGCAGCGAGTCATCTACCACCGGGCCGCCGTCTGGCCCCCGGTGGGCAAAGCCCATGAGCGTGTAGTAGTCGTACGCTGCATTGACGCCGCCCATCATACCTTGGTCGTAACCAAAGAAGAGAATGGAAAGCCCAGCGAGACAGTTGATCCTGCGGGTTTTATGTGAGTAAAGCGACGACACAAAGGTATAGTAGTCAAAGTCATCTTACGCAATGAGCAACGCTCGCTTCTCATATCGGTGGACGACGTTCAATCTGGAAATTTTGTCCATAATGACGAGCGAGCTTTAGGAAGCGACTCAACGATAAAGGAATAGTAACCAGGTATGGCACCGCAGCTTGAGAGGTTTGGAGTTGATACCAGAGTTGAAGTCATCAGCATATATATACATCAATAGCTCCCTCCTCTCCAAACATGGAGAACATCCAAACACCTCAACCCCTCTACCCCTCATGCGATTGTGGGGTAGGTAGTGGCAACCCCATGGAGAATGTAACACTATTAACCTCTCAGGTTAATCCACAGGGTGATCCTCCGCGAACAACGCATGACAATTGGGTCGCGTGTACTCGGAGATGTCTGTGCTGAAATAACGCGGGGATTCGGGGATTCGGGGATGTCTGTGCGGGATGACGCGGGTGGACGAGACGCGTCCCGACTAGGAGGAAGTCGGCTCGCTGCTCAGACGGAGCTAGGTAACACCGATATTAATAAATGGGGTGACAACTGCAAAAGACAGAGTTGCAACGGGGAAGGTCCATGTCGAGATGAGCGTTCCTGATGCTTGCCAGCATGCGAAATCTGGTAGGGTCCAAGATCTTAATACCCGGACACAATTGAGTGGTTACGATACAATGGGAATTATTCACACGAACTACCTAGAGTAAAGTGTTTGGATGATGCGATGGAAAAGAGTACGACTTTATTAACTGGGTGTCCTGTTTCACTCACTTGGAGTCTCTTATCCCTACCAACCCCAGATGTGATGTGGTGCATTGGAGTGTGGATCCGTAACTCTATGTATCCTCTCTCTTCGTCTGCTACCGTTCAGTTCCGTTATGCCTAAAAAGGCCGAAGATTCCAACCTGGCATCCATGACTCTGGGGTACGTGACTAATCTTAATTTGCGATGCCATCGTGATCTCTAGGGTAGGACGCAGGGTCGGATGCCGGAGATGTTTCCTCGGATCCGCTTTAAACCGATGCGGAGCCCATTCGTTGTCTCGTCGTTATTTAGGCCGACCCCCGAAAACCCCAGTTCAACCACCGCGGAGAGCTTCGTTCCTACAAACAGCCTTCCAGCGAAAACGGGCCTCCGCCGCCTGCCAACTCTGTCGAACCTCGAGGTTAATCTTGGAAGACATAATCACGTAGGTAAGAGATTAACTAAATATTTGGTTGTGAGTCTGCAAAAAGCAAAAGAGACTGTGTAGACAAGCACTGATATTGTGCCACGTAGCTTCTAAAGCCCAGGCCAACCTCTATGCAGCTCCCCTCCAAAGTTCCCATGGTCTACCATGTTTAGGGACTCTTTGCTATATTTTGCTGTGATTCGGATGATTCCTGACGATGAACGGCTACCTCTCTTGCGCTTCCGGCGTATATCGGGCCGACTTGGTGCGTTTCTCGAGATTTAGATAAGACCAAGAAGGGATGACATCCTCGATGTAACAATTTCAATTACATGGATTCAAAGTTTGCAACGTGTTCATCAAAGAAAGTTTAGGCGAGAAGGTCCTGGGAATTTACATACCGGGTATGCATCCTAGGGCTATGCAGACCGCAGATGAAGAAATTGGAGTCATGCCACTCAATTCTCAGACCCTAGGATGTCACAGTCGTCGCGACCAGAATTTAGTCACCATCAGGACGCCCAAGTCAACGTCTTCCGAAAAATCCGGTCCAAGTCTTGATGTAAAGTGCATCAAGCGAGAAAGCTAATGCTTCAAATAAACATGAGGGCTTACACCTACGTTGGCGAAACCCTAAAGAGGCTTTCCCGTTGTTCACGAGAGTGCAGGAAACGCTCTTCTAAAGGTCCACATGGTACCCGCATAAACCAGGAGACAAGTTGATAATCCCTTTTCCCTGTCAATTGGGTTCAATCGAGAGCTATAAGTTCGTGGTGTTGACCCGGCATTGACACGAATAAGAGTTTCCCGGTGTGCGCACTTCACGTTCTTTCATCTTTCACTCACCTTGAGCATAGAAATCTCCGCCATGTTTCAAGAATTGATCTTTTGGATCCTGGTCCTAGTCTGCTCTACCAATGCCGTGAAGGTCAAAGGTCACCGCGTTGAGTACCTGGGCGTCCACAATAAAACCACAGAGTAGGCTACACGTTTCCAACGCGAGGCGATAAGATGGACTAACCTGGAGTGTACTTGCAGAATTAACACTTTCTGGGGCATTAGATACGCCAAAGCGCCCGTCGGAAACCTGCGATGGAGAGCACCCGTGACTCTGAAACCTCACGACAGCTTAGAGAAAGTCACCATAAACGCGACAGTACCAGGACCTGCTTGTTACCAGAACATCGGCGGTTGGCAAGATGCGTCGACTTCTCCCTACAATCAGAGCGAGGATTGTCTGATACTCAACATTCAAACCCCAAACAAGCCAAAGTTGAATAAGCTACCTGTCCTGGTGATGATACATGGCGGAGGTGAGTAACGCAGCATGTGTCATATGATCAAAACTGACAAGCCCAGGCTACGTATCCGGGAGCGCGCAATATTCCACTGGCGACAGTCTCGTCCACCAAGCGAACAGGTCCATGATCTTTGTTTCTCTTCAGTATCGCCTCGGACCGTTGGGCTTCCTAGCGGGAGACATCGTTGAGGAAAATGGAACAGCCAATGCTGGGCTCCTCGATCAGCGCTCAGGCCTGGAATGGGTTCGGGAGAACATTGCGTATTTCGGCGGCGACCCTTTCAAGATCACCGTGACTGGCGGCAGCGCCGGAGGGGGTTCGGTGACGATGCAGATGATTCTGTACGGCGGAGACCCTCATCCTCCGTTCCATGCTGCAATCTCAGGTAAGTACATCGGATTCTATTGCAGAAGTCGTTTATCGTTTCTCACATTGGCAAGAATTTCCCTGGTGGACGCCAACGTACGACCGTAAATGGGTGAACAAGCAGTATGATCGTTTTGCCAAGGCCACAGACTGCTCTTCCCTTCGTTGTCTGCGAGAACTATCTATCAAAGACATCCAGACTGCGGCCCGAGACGTCAGTGTTGCGGCGTACCTTGCGAAGGAGTACCCGTATGGAACTTATTACTGGGGCCCGGTCATTGACGGCAGCTCCATCCGAGCAAACCCCCAAGAAGAGTTCCGCAACGGCCACTTCATCAAGGTTCCAATCATTGTCGATCGAAACTTTGATGAAGGATTCATCTTCTCGAACACTTCGATATCGACAGAAGAGGAGCTCATGTCCGATCTCGAAGCACTGTGGCATGATAAAGACGGCTACTTTCCGAAGATTGCTCTGGACTTCTATCCCGAATCAGTTTACAACACGTCGCACCTTGATGATCTGCCGGTTCGCGGCCTCCTGAAGACAGCAGGTGCCATAAACGATAGCCTTAGCAACGCCTTCGTTAGGCGGTCGGCGCTCTTCGGGGATGCTATTGTCAATTGCCCAAGCACATACATCGCCCAGGCCGTAGCCGAAGCTGGCGTGCCTGCGTACAAACTGGTGTTCAACGCTGGGTATCAGCTTCATTCGGCAACTGGATCCTTCCTGTTTAACAACTACACAGACGGTGAGTGAAAATGGCTGGCGGTAGAGACGACGTTACTAATGTGGTTTTCTCCTGTAGCTGATGGATCCCAAATAAGGATGGGTGCATCGATCCCCGGCAACGCCACTTTGGCGACGCTGTTGCGCAATTACTTCATATCGTTCACTCTCCACCACGACCCCAACAAAATGGCAGCTGAGGGGATATCAGTTCCGTCTTGGCCTAGGTATCAGAACAAGAAACCCCAGATCATGTACCTCTCCGACTCTGGGGTTCAAGTGAAGGATGACATGGATGTTTCTGCGAGGTGTCAGTTCTTGCGGATGGGTCGTGGCAACAATGTTGGCATCGTGCCGCAATGGTGAAGAGAGGGACATGGCTGGCATGGAACAGCCTTCGTGGACCGTGTTGGCTCTTACCAAGGAGAGACTGGGATATGACTCCATACTCGAATTAGAGAGGTTAGCAGGATAGAAATCAGAGTCATCCGAAGACCAAAAGGGTGACGACGTGGGGGTGGTTGCCCATCTTGCTAGGGTAATAAACATGATGAGTTGGATGAAGCAGAGTAGATGCCAATGACGTTCTCGGAGATGGCCCCGCCCATGAGGGTTATAATCACGAACCTGGGAGACTTACGTATGAAGTAGGTAGTCCGATGAGAGTGAGCTCGGCCTTCAAGGTACATGCCACTAGAACAAGAACCAAGGCCAAGACCACCACACCGGTCCCTAGGATTTGGGATAAATAGGAGCTGACTGATAAATACCTCAGGACAGGCTCCAACAAAGGGAACCATTGTCAACGGCCCCGCCGAGTGGAGGCCGGTGAGCAGTCTCTGTTCTGCAGGCGTGAAGATGAAGCCAACAACGGGCTAGTCGCGAGATACTCGTCCAACACCCAGTGGGGGTGGCCTCACGCTATCACGGTAGACTTATTCATTAAGCATATTTCTTAACTCGAAATGGCCTGCATTGCCGCATCCCGGCGGGGTCGTGGCCGGTTGGAAGGGCTGGGAAAACACCCGGATGGTTTGCGAGGTGTGGAACTGAGAACCCGGATGGCGCATCCTTTGACATGGAGATTGGCAAACAACTCGGACTAGCGACAACTCCAAAGACTGGGCTGGATGCGTCTGCCGCCTCGTCATTTGTCGAAGAGCCTCGGAGGTGCCGCTTGTGAACGAACCACCGAGTTCTCCAGCGGGTTGAGTCCTGGGCGCCAAGACTCGCGATGCTTACACCGGAGAGGAGTAACACGAGTTAGCAGATGCGCAGCTTGCAGCCGTATCCATCCCGCGGAGTTGGGACCCGATCGCCGCCATGAGGTGACGATGCACTGCGGCCGATGTATAAATACCCGGACACGTCTCTTGCATGAACCATCTCATCATCCCGATCAGCCCTCAGTCAGCTTCAATCCGCCTCGAACAGCTTCGCCTCGCTTTCACCAGCTTCAACCCAGCCGTCAAGATGATGTTCACGTCCTCCACCGTCGCCCTCGCCCTCCTCGGCAGCGCCCTCGCCTCCCCCGTGCATATCCGGGCGGACTCGGCGTCCAAGACCGAGTCTGCGTCCGCGCCCTCCGACACGGCCGGCGTGTACGACTGGGCCGACGGCTGGACCAAGAGCTACACGGTGCACCAGTCGTGCAACTCGACGCTGCGCCGCCAGCTCGTCGGTGCCCTGGACGAGACGGTCCAGCTGGCCCAGCACGCCAAGGACCATCTGCTGCGATGGGGCTCCGGGTCCGAGTTCACGCAGAAGTACTTTGGCAACGGGTCGACGTCTATTCCCATTGGGTGGTATGACCGTATCATCAACGCCGACAAGACGGGCGTGCTGTTCCGCTGCGACGACCCGGACCGCAACTGTGCTACCCAGGATGGTAAGTCTCCCTCCTCTTTCTCCTCCTCGAACCTATATATCTAGACTATCACAACATGAGTATAATGCTAACAACTTACAGAGTGGGCTGGCCACTGGCGAGGCGACAATGCAACCGCCGAGACCGTCATCTGCCCCCTCTCCTTCGAGATCCGCCGTCCGCTCTCCTCCGTCTGCAACCTCGGCTACACCGTGGCCCAGTCCAAGCTCAACACCTTCTGGGCCACCGACCTGATGCACCGCATCCTCCACGTGCCCATAATCAGCGAGTCCGTCGTCGACCACTTCGCCGAGGACTACGCCGAGTCGCTGGAGCTGGCCGAGACCGACCCATCCAAGAGCGGCATCGACAGCGACACCCTGCAGTACTTCGCCATCGACGTCTACGCCTACGACATTGCCGCCCCCGGCGTTGGCTGCACTGGCGAGCTGGAGGAGGCTACCGAGACGAGCAGCGACAAGGCCACTGCCACCAGTGAAGCCCCCAAGGTGAGTCTAGATGCGATTATATATGACACTTTATTGCAGTTCAGTAACTAACACGAGGATAGGAGTGCCACACTCACGATGACGGCGTCGTCCACTGCTCTTAAATAGACTTAGCTTAACTTCTTAATGCCCGTCCAGGGTCTTGATACACCCCCCATTTCCTCCTTTGGAAACTCAGAACCGGTTTTTCTGGATGCTCTTGTGATGTATGCGCAAGTAAAGAATGAACAAATGGTATGTCGAGGTTCGGAGTTGACCTGTGGCGTCCATATCAAGCCATAGCCTCACTCGCTCTGACCCAATTGTAGTAAAATTAGCCATAGACAGGGAAACTCCCCTCGAGAGGACTCCATTTTACCCCGTTATCGCCATCTTGGATACGACGAATACGATCGGAATGCACTCCAATGGATGCCTGCGCCTATCGCAACCCAGCGAATAAACGCACACGCGGCGTCGTACCGGCTCGCGGGGGCCCTGAAACAACGTCTCTGATTAAGAAACCAGGAGGATGCAAACTTGGCGGATGCCTGGCAAAAACCCCAGCCCATCTGAGATTCGCAATTGCGATCCGAGTGCAAGTCCAGCGGTGATGCGAGTCAATGACATAGCACACACGTCACCGGCGGGTGGAACCAGGTTAGGTTAGGCATCAAAATTACGGTGCGTGCGAATAACTCGGCGATGGTACGAAGTTCTCCTGTCCGGATTGTTCGGGCTTGATCGGGCACTGGGCAGCAACCGCTCAAAGCTCTGTTGGGTGCGGGTGGATAATTATCACATTAGTGTGGCACGACTCGGCCGAGAAGATATGTCGAGACGGACGACGTTGTTGATGGTCGATGGGAATATCTTCCAGTGAGCCGTCCTCTATTTTCGAGGGAGAAACACAGTAAATAACACCCAGCCTGGAATCTCTCACCAGAACTGACCGCTAATCCCACCCAACCCAGCCAGCCCAAATCTCACATCGTCACATCCCTGCCAACATCCCCCCCACACGCCACTCCATTCCGCCCCTGAGAGAAACAAAAAGACAAGAGAGAGGGAAAAAAACGGTGGGCTACGTTACTGTAGTGGGCTTTCACCGGGTCGTCCCGTTTCTGCCGCGACGTGCCATGTCCCCATTCGTACAGGCGCTGGCGATCCGGGCCAACTTGACGGTGGCCTCATTTTGTCGGCCAACACCAGCCACCAGCCACGCAACCGTACGGTCATGGGAAGTTCAGTTGCGGCGGGGTTGTGCTCTCGCTTGCTGGGAGTAGCTAATATCCCAAGTCAAGAAGCTGGCGGGCTGAGGAGACGGGTGCCAATCTCCAAATCTCGTCTCTCCTCGTCTCGTCTCGTCTCGTCTTGGCCATGCAGCAATATCCATGCCATGCATCCCGATAGCGCCATGACAACTGTCATGTCACTCGTCATCCAGCCATCAATCACCCCAGCCGCCCAACCCGTTTATTACTTGCCCCCGCCGCCGGCTGGGCTGGCACAGAGATGCAGGCTGCCGTCAAGCTCAGGTGCTTTTTGAATCGACTGCGAGCCGGACTCGTTTGACCGCTTGTCCTTCCTCCATCATCTCCGTCCACAGCCTTTTCTCTGTCGTCGTCGAAGCCTCGATCGCAGCTCCGACCAGCCATGGCGTCCAAGGTCAACGGAAACGGAACCGGAAACGGCCATGCCCACCTCACGGCCGACATCGACTTCATCCAGACGCCGCCCGCCGCCCCGGAGACGCTCGGCACCGGCAAGCCCTGCGGCGTAAAGCTCACCAATGTAAGTACTCATCAGCAGTTTCTAGCAGTCTCCAGCAGTCCCTAGTAGTCTCTCCAGCCCGTCTCCATGATAAATCGTTGCTAATTAAGGCGCCTAAAGTCCCCCGCCATCAAAAACGCTCCCCTCCCGGCCGACGGCTCCGGCTACGAACAATGGTCCAACCTCTTCCTTGCCGTCGCCCTCGTTGCCGCGCCGACATGGATCTCCGTGCAGTTCGGCGGCGGCGTCAAGCTGGCCCTCTTCCTCGCCGTCTTCACCACCTTCCCCGTCCTGATGGCCGTCTGGACCGTCATGTCCACCGTGAGCCCCCGGCTCAACGACAACGTCGAGCTGCCGGGCCGCCCGGTCGAGTACTACCTGACCTTCAAGAAGCCCTCTGACCAGGCCCGGTGGAACGGACGACACAAGATCCCCATGCAGACCTTCTTCGAGCTCTACTTCAACGGCGACGTAGACTTCAATGGCGACTGTCTCGAGGTCATGGAGTACCGCCACGAATGGGCCACCTTCAACTTCACCCTCAGCCTGTTCCACTACGTTCTATTCACCTTCGCGCCCGACGTCATCCTGCACAACCGGTCGCAGGACGAGGACCAGGTGCGCCCCAACTACGACCGCGGCAACGACCACTACGCCTGGTTCCTCGGCCCTCGCATGATCTACACGTCCGGCATCATCTCCGACCCGACCCGCGAGGAGACGCTGGAGGAGATGCAGGACAACAAGATGGCCGTCGTCTGCGAGAAGCTCGGGCTCAAGCCGGGCGAGACCATGCTGGACATCGGCTGCGGCTGGGGAACGCTGGCCCGGTACGCGAGCGTCAACTACGGCGCCCACGTCACCGGCGTCACGCTGGCCCGGCACCAGACGGAATGGGGCAACGACGCCCTCCGCAGCGCCGGCGTGCCCGAGGAGCAGAGCCGCATCCTGTGCAGCGACTACCGCGACATCCCCGAGACCAAGTTCGACAAGATCACCCAGCTGGAGATGGCCGAGCACGTCGGCGTCCGCAGACTTACCACCTTCTTTCGCCAGTGCTACGAGATGCTCGAGGACGACGGTTCCATGTACGTGCAGCTGTCTGGGCTGAGAAAGGCCTGGCAGTATGAGGACTTTATCTGGGGACTGTTCCTCAACAAGTACATCTTCCCCGGAGCCGACGCGTCTACGCCACTGGGATTCTACATCAGCTGTCTCGAGGCTGCTGGATTTGAAGTCAAGAGGTAAGATCCTATCCCACATGTTCGTCATTGTCACACGTAGCTCACACCTATTCAGTGTCGACACCGTCGGTGTTCACTACTCCGGCACGCTTTGGAGATGGTACCGCAACTGGCTCGGCAACGCCGACAAGATCAACGCCAAGTACGGAAACCGCTGGTTCAGGGTAAGACGTCTGCCTCACTTTTGTCTTTCCGCGACTAACCCGGTGTAGACATGGGAGATGTTCCTCGCCTACTCCACCATCGCCTCGCGCCAAGGCTCCGCCTCCTGCTTCCAGATCGTCGTCGTCAAGAACCTCAACTCGACCCGTCGCGTCGAAGGCATCTCGTCCCAGTTCGGTCTCGCCGGTGCCCTGGCCGCCAGCAAGATCAAGTCCGTCTACCCTTCCCTTAAGGTTTAGCCTTGTTGTATGAAGAAGAATTGCGCCAGGTCGATGAGGGCCCGGCGTTGGGCCCTGTGATGCATAGCATGTAATTGGTTCGTTTCTACTTGGATGTCTCCTCGATACGGAGTTTGGGTACGGAAAACTTGCTGCATCTATGAACCAACACGGAATGTGTACGATCAGATAGGGTGATCGCAACTATTAGTAGCTGGAGGAGTCGAAGTTTGGGGTAGGTTGAGTTGTAATGGACAAGTTGATTTGCAAAGTCACAATTATATTTCGTAACCATTCAATTGGGCACCTTTTTCCATGGTGACGTCCCGAATTGGACCCATTGCCGTCCATCAGTCAAGAAATCTCATGGTCAATGCCGTGTCAAGAGTGAAGAATCAACTGACTACCTACTCTGCCTGACTTATCTATGTCCAAGTACCCAACCCTCTATTTGTCTATACCAATTCCTTCTTGTGTTCACTCCCTCCATCCATCAAAGCAACGCCCGAACCTCGCTTGATTTTCCCCATCGACGCACCACTCCAATAAACTCCTCAATCTTCCTCTCCTGCGTCGCCCACGTCGTGAGAAGCCTCACCACAGCCTGCCCATCTCCACACTTCTCCCACACGTAGAAAGAAAACCTCTCTTGCAATACGCTGATCAGAGGCAACGGTAACACGGCAAACACTTGGTTCGTCTCTGTAGCGACGTACACTGAGAACCCAGCATCCGTGATCCCAGACGAGAGCTTCTCTGCCGCAGTGTTTGCCCGCAGAGCCAGCTCAAAGTAGAGGTTTTCGCGGAACAGCTCGGCGAATTGCGCGCCCATCATCCTGCTCTTGGCCAAGAGGGATCCATGCTGCTTGACGAAGAATTCGAACTCGCTTGCCAGCCTAGGATCCTTGATCACCACCGCCTCTCCCAGCAGTGCTCCGTTCTTCGTTCCTCCGATCCAGAAGATATCCGTCAGTTCCAAGATATCCGGCAACGTCATCCTACTCGCCTTGGAAGCCAGCGCCGGACCAACGCGCGCACCGTCGAGAAAGAGAAGGAGGCTCTTTTCCTCGCAGAGGTCTTTGATGGCTCGTAATTCCTGCTTCGTGTACACGGTGCCAAACTCGGTCGCGTTGGAGATGTACACCATCCGTGGTTTCGCCATGTGAGGGAAATGCCAGCTGTCATCTAGCGCTCTGGAAATAATCTCCGGCGTGAGCTTCCCGTTCCGCGGCGTTGCGTTGATGATCTTGTGCCCTGATGCCTCTACCGCGCCTGTCTCTCTCGTGACAATGTGTCCGGAGCTGGCCGCGATGACAGCTTCGTGGGGGCGCAAGCAAGCCGCGATGGAAATGGCATTGGCCGATGTTCCACTAGGCACGAAGAAGACGCCAACATCTTCTCTGCCGAGGTGGCTGCGAATTCTTTGTCTCGCTAACTCGCAGTATGCGTCGCCTCCATATCCTGCCTCTTGGGAGGAGTTACTGGTGAATATTGCCTTGAGTAGGAGTGGGTGGGCTCCCTCGCTGTAGTCGTCCAAGAAGCTGTACTGTGCCTTACAGCTGGCAGAGATTGATCTTGGCATCGTGGTCTAGAGGCTGCGATACCTTCACTATCTATGGACACCAAGTCAATGTTTCGTGACTATATATACACAACGTTATTTGTGCTCCACAGACAACGGCCCACATCCGTACATCCAAGGTGACGAAGCTATACAGGTTGTTAGTCAGTACGACGTTAGTCAAGCATTCAGAGTGGGTCATCATCCGCCATTACTCAAGGTTTGATGACATGCTTTTCTCACATGCTCTGAAGAAGCATTTGCAATATGTGGGCTCAGTCTTTATTAAGCCAGTGTTGAGATACGTCATATCCGCGAGACCTAAGATCTTAGCTAATAATAGTGCCCAGGGAAGCATACTTTCTGATGGCCGATTGGGTTGTCACCGCATGCTAGTAAGACACATCGCGAACCCTCCGCGAGATGGTAGCGATCCTGTTGGGGATGTACTTCCTCGTCCCCTTCGGAGCCGGTTGGCCTTTTCGCCAACCAATGGCAAGCTAGCATCACGCCGTATGATGGCTATGAAAGGAAGTGTTCCTAAAGAGCCTACACACCAGACGAGCAAACTGACCTCCGAACGAATCTAAGTCGAGAGTATTTTAATGAGAAATTCCTCCTCTTGCTTCTAAAAGAGCTATTGCATGTCGAACTTGCAGCAGCGCTGTGGTGCTTCTGAGGGCTGACCATAGCAAATATCACATGGTATTAGGAGTAAGGAGCTAAGACAGAATAGAGCAGTTCCTAGGAAGGTTTAGGTTTAAACCCTTTGACACGAAAGGGAGCGTGTCCTACATCACTCTACGAGTTGATTTAGCATACTGTTCCGCTCTCCTTCCAAGATATCAATGCATCCTCCCAAGGTACAATCCTTGCACCGCGCAACTGTAACATGTCCTCGACCTCCTTCTCAATCTCAAGCGCCGACCTTCCACTCGTGTCGTAGGTAGAATGAGCGCCTTGAAATAGTGTCACCTGAAATCCTGCTGCAATAGCGCCCTTGCACGTCTCTTGCACACAGCACTCGCTCTGTATACCAAAGGCTACAATGTTCCCAATGCCGTCAGCTTTGAGCCTCGCTGCCAGCTGTGGTTGAGACTCAAACGTGTCTCCTGGAATAAAATGTCAGTAAAAGTGCGACTGTGTAAGGAGGAGCGCTGTATACGGGTTCTCTTCGCTACAAGAATCTCATTCTCCGTGCCAGGTCGAGGAGTGAAGACGAGTTTCCACGGCTCGCTTCCTTCGACGAGATCACCGTCGTCGGGGGTCTCCTCGTGCTGCACAAAGACGATGAGCGGCGATGGTGTCTCGGGCGATGTGATAAGACTCCGGGCGACAGAGATGATCTTGTCTCCTACGTCTCGGAGCCGAGCCGCTTGCGGAATCTCGGTCTCTGGGTTAGCCGCCAAGCCTTTCTGTATGTCGATGACAAATAGGGCACTCCGGGAAGACGACATTTGGGCAATAGGAGCTGGGGGGTTGTAATTCCAATGGACTTGTGCACATGTGCAAATGTAGATTAGGGAGCTGAGACGATATATTCTCTCGAATGAGTCATAGAAAAGGCGTGGGGTCGCTCACACGCGCCGCTTTTTTACTCTTTGAAACCTTGGTGGAAGTTGACGTAGGAGTCTAGAATAGCTCACATTTACGTCTTGTAGCTAGGTGATAACAATTTAATAGAGATGTTACGTATAAAGATATATGTAAAGCTAGGTAGTTAATAGAAAACTTTTGAGTATTTTAAGGATGATGATTCACGTTTTAGCCCTAACTTACGGGTCACGTAGTTTGCTACCAGCTACTCCACGTCTCCATTAACCCGTTGATGAATCTTTTGCCCCCAACAGTCATTTACAGCGCCTGCAACAATGTGACAATCATCTTCACTAACAGAACCAATAAAAAGGACCTTGACATTATGGTCAACCGTTACCAGCTTTGAGTAGTCAACCCGAGATCCTTTTCTAAGTCTCTGGCCCTCTGCAGTTATCTGAATCTTGACTGGAGGAAAGCCTAGCCTGGCCTCTCCACTAAGAAGATGCGACTGGCGCCGACTTTGGTAGACGATACCGTGCTTCTCAGGTCTCACACCACTTTTCTTGCAACCTAGACCACCATATGTGCGGATCGACCTGACTTGTTATCGAATTATCCAAATGTTTTATTCTAGATTCATTAACTTACAGACAGGTACAATTGTCTTCATCGTTCGCGATGACGATAAACCGACGAAAGCCGACGTAGGGTTTGGCTGTTCCCGACGGTTCACACCAAAGACTCTTGAAGACCTAGTTCACTGAGATTAGTAAATGCAGACATGACGGAGATAATTAACTTATCTACCTCGCCGGGCTGGAATCTGTCACTGTGCTCAACACGAAATGCTATGATGAAATTAATAATGCAGTGCCTTCCATTGTGTTATAATTCTGGTGCTTACGATCATTTAGAACTTCCGTCTCATGTATGGGTCCGATACGATCGCTGGACTCTCCTGTAACAGGCGACAGTCGTCCCTTTCCTTCGTGGACATGTGCTCCTATAAGATGATAGGGTTAGTACTCGAATATTCCATATAATCGAAACATTCGTAGAGGGTATCATACCGTAGGTTGAACTCGTTCCCACGCTAATACTAGCAGCACCCGGGCCATTCGCCGGCCTGTTCACCAAAGGACCAGAGAAAGGGTATTCTCCCTGATTGGCCGTATCTTGGTTGCTTATTCTTGCACCCGGTTGCTGTGGATTGGTTTTGGGATCATAGTCTACACAAATATTAATATTACCTACTATAGTCAAAAGTGCTCTGCTCACAGCGCGTTGCGTTGGAGGGATTATGATGAACATCCCGCTCAGTGTCCTCATTGCTAGAGTAGGACAGTTTTTCGACTCTAGGCCTGCTTGAATACGTATTAGAGGGTTGACTTTGGGTTGATCGTTCTGCAGCAATGGACCCTTCATGCCGCTCAAAGTCGAAATTGTCTACGCGGGCGGTTAGTAGATACCATAATTAGCAGCCCAAAACTTGAGGAGGGACTGGGGGTCGGGAACAGACCGTTTGTATCCTGCTGCTGGCGATAGTACTTCTCGTATTCGTTATGCCAGATCCCGTCTGACCAGGAGCCATAATGTGAGCTCTGAGACCTGTGCGTGATGCAATGTTGCTCATCGTCCTTGTCCTGTGCACTCATGTCGGCATTGTCGACCGTCGCAACCCCAGCCGTCGAGTCACTCTTGAGACTACCAAGGCTCAAACTACGTTCTGATCGTATGTCAAGTGACGAGTCTTCTGCCCCGGGAGCAAAATAATCGTTTGTGGCAAAATGATCCACGTCGTACTGGCTGCGCTGATTTTCGGACCGAGATGCGGCGAGCTTGTCCAGAGCCACTTCTGCTTTCCCCCATTGCCCGAATTGTGGTATCTCTAGCTCTTTGAACCATGTATACATCAGCGACGGATATGATGAAACTTTCGGCTCAGCGGGCTCCGAGGGCTGCAGATAGGTGAGGTTGAAAGGTTCCGACATTGTTGGTCCTTGGCGGCCCTCGACTGGCGAATCTGCCCAAGGGAGTGAACGCAGTGCAAATTCATGCGTGTGCTCTAGAACGTGGTCAATCAAGGCTGGATCGTCCCTTGGGCCAGTTGAAGGACACAAAGGACATGTATCGAGTCCGACCGAGGGGGTAGAAGGCCATAAGGGCAAGGTTTTGAGGAGATCCTCGGGAAAGGAATCCTTATGGTCTTCACTTACGTGCCAAACTAGTTGGTCGACACTTGAGTAAAAGGTATCCCCTGAGGTGTCGCAGAGTTGACATTTCCACTTCTTCGGATGACTAGTCTTCATGTGATCCTCCCATTCTGCGCGTTTGCGATACAAGACGTGCGGCTCTGGACAGTTCTCAGCGATGCAGATGTATGGGTAAATATCCAATGAGAGATGGTTCCTAAAAGGCTGTGAGAAGGCACTCCCCATACTCAGTCAGGAGCCGTGTATCAGTCCGAACTCACCTCCATGCCGTCTCGTTTTCCATGCTGTACGGTAGCGCCTCACAGCAGCAGGGGCATTTTAGGATCTTTGGTCTTTCGCAGTTCTCTTGTCCTGCCCCCTCGGCTTGCGACCTGCGAGGATTTGCAAGCTTGGGATACTGGCTTGAGCCAGTGATGGAGCTTATTTGGGTTCTAGGCGCGTTGACGACCTTGCGTGGTTTTTCCTATCTGAACTTAGTCACCGGTACAGACGCAGATGTTGCGGATAGTGTGGGTGGAATCTCAGGCGGCGACAACCTCATCCCTCGCAAGTGATCGTTTCCTGGAGCTAGTACTGTGAGAAGCTCTATTTGCGAAGGTAGACTCTCAAGCTGTCCGGCAGAGACAGTTGTCTGTAAAGGCTGTGATGGCCGGTATGCAAGCTTCTGGGAGTGCCTCTGAGCATACAAGAACCGGTTTCTTCTTCGCAAATTGGCCTCGATGAGTCGTTGTTGCAGAGGAGTGATTTCTCTACTAATTTCTTCTTTTCACCATAGGGGCTTGGCCTGATGCCATGCTTCGTACTCTTGATTTCCCGGGGTTGACTGGATGAGGACCAAACACCGCAGATGCTTTCTAAAATCACCTAGCGTGGGATGACTAAAACCTCCATCGGCCTTTAGAAGTCGAGACCTTCGTCCTGTTTGACGAATTGCGACGGCGACTGAGGCAAGATTATCAATAGCTGCGTCCACATTTCGCTTGGCGTCTTCCGATGGGTAGTCTTCATCAGCAATCTGACAGTCTTCTAGATACGTCCATAAACGAAGTAGCAGGCTCTTAGTGAGACTCAACTCGCGAGGTCTTGATTCGAACCTGGAATCGAGAGAGGCCTTCTTCCCAGCTATGGCACCTACTCCATCCACCCAAAGGTTGAAGTCTGCCCTTCGGTTTTCAGCCCATTGGTTGTGTGTGAGGGCTTTCTGGAGGAGGCACTTGTCGAATTGGGCGAGGCACTGAGCTGCGAGATCTGACACAGACTGACTGGTGAGGTCCATAGGAAATTTCCGTTTGGATTGAACATGCAAACAAATGTTTCTGGTAGAGCGACCAAGCTACCGTAACGAAGAGCGAGAAGACATCACCGTCAGCGCGACCTGCGTGGCGAAAGAGGAAGTGAGGGGAAACGGTGATTCTGGTTTGTGATTCGATGCCTGATTTCAGAACCTATCACATCACATGGCCGTAATCATGGTCAAGCAGGTCAGATCAGGCTGTGTCAAAATGGCCGTTGATTATAGTCGAGGCGGGGAATCATCCGAAAACAAAATTGACTCACGACTTCCAGACCACAGGATGGACGACAATTACGCAGTCGATTGTCTGGAACACCTCGCCTGGGAGATTAGCGAGGTGATCCAGACTTTGACCAGATGTCCTCACATACCTCAAGCTTCTCAACAACGTATGAGCAAGGAAGCAAGCCAAATATGTGGTGTCTGCTTGGGCATCCAAACCAATCTGGGACTGATATCGTCACAGCTGGAATCCGACCCAGAGGCCGGCATGGACCCTGACGTCAGATTAGATGCATTACGCCTCTGGAATATCCTAAAAGTCATGTCTTCAGTAAGCAGTCGGCGATCCTTCACAAGCGTTGGCAATGACAAAGGGCGTGTTTGCTGAGCCTACTCGACCAGTGGCCACGTAAGAAACAATCGCATGCCAACCCCCACAGCCCAGACAAGGGCCCAAAGCGCAACAGTTCTCTCCGCGGCAGTATTGTGGCCTACCTAGGGCAGCCATCATTTGTCGCCCAAGACTTGAGTGCAATGTGTGAGGAACTACTACAGCAACTCCAGACCAGCGACTCAGAAGAGGCTATCGAGATACCAGAACCGGAGGATAATTCTCGTGCACATGAGGCATTATTCCCAGTACTGCGCCAATATTCTGTTTGTAACGGATGTCCTTTGCGCCAGGTTTCCAAAGATGTTAACCTTTGGCACTCGACTCGGCTGTTCTTGATGGATACGGCGAAAAGGGAAAATGACCTGGTAAGGTTTGACGTCATCACATCATCCATCATCGATGACTCGTGGCAGGATCTTTGCATCAAAGTATCATCGTATGTTCATACAGTCTTGAGAGGATGGAAAGCCTCTGCTAACATGGCCCTCAGGTCATCGGGTCGACGGGCCACTTTTGAGAGCGATGATGATCAGACCGACCAACCATCTTGCCAGTCGAATATCACAAGCCGAGAGCGTATAGACGGGTTCTGTCAGATCTTCCAGAACGACGATGGCTGCCGTATTTCTTTGAAGCTGGAAGACGGGGTGCTCTTCCGGCTAGGTGTCGAGATGTTGAAACACCGAGCGTCCCCAGGCGTAGGACTATGCCTGGCAGATGTCCTGGCGCAGTACTCTCTCAAGGTCAAGGAAAAGCTGGCTCTATCTCACGCCATAGCTCTAGCCTTTTGGGAGTTCTACGATTCACAGCTAATGCTCCGGGTATGGAACAGCCACAACATCTGGTTCATGCCCGAGCCGAATCTGCGCGACAACTCAGAGGGATTGCCACTGCGGGCCTATATATCCTTCCACCCCGAGATCACCGAATGCGACCTCGAAGCTTCCGAGTTTATCCACCAGAATTCCCTTATTCACAGGTGTCCCCGGATTCAAGCCTTGGCCATATTGCTTATAGAAATTGGCCTTGGCAAGCCCTTCCAGTGCCGATCCTTTAACCATCCGACTCGACAGCTCAACTACCGCTACGCAGTGGCTTTAGAGTGCTTAGAAGAGCTTAAAGCAGCAAATTGGGAGAACTTTTCTCACAAGCATTTCTTTACGGATGCCGTGGAGGCCTGTCTCAAGGTGGATGGTTTGATAGGTAAGGAGGCAAGCTCGGAAAACTGCGACTCGCATACCAATCGGCGAGGACAACTGCATCAACGAGTCGTGTCTCGACTGGAGTGGCTCAATAGATCATTCCGAGAACCGAATCAGAAAATGATCTACTTGACCGCTAAGCAACTTTTGCAAGACAGTCTTCGGGTAAACGGATATCTTCCGTCGCCCCCGGAGGAGACTTCAAATTCCCCGCCTATCACGTTCCCCATAGGCAAGCCCGAAAACGAGATATCAGCGATCGAAAAAGAGGTGTCACTGGTAGACGAAGAGGTTTTACCGGTTATATCACCGGTCGATAAACAGCCACCACCGATCAGTAAACAAAGCCCACCGCCGACTGACAACCAGATCCCAGCTCCAGCCGATCGGCGTGCCTTCGAGGTTGCCATAATCTGCGCTCTCATTATCGAGGGCAATGCCATCGAGGCCCTCTTCGATCACCACTGGGACGGTGACGGGCCCGGCTACGGCAAAGCTGCTGGCGACACCAACGCCTATTCTACCGGCACCATTGGCCGCCATAATGTCGTGCTCGCTCACATGCCAGGTATAGGTAAGGGCAATGCCGCAGCCGTCGCAGCAAACTGCCGCGGAAGCTTCCCCAACATCAAGCTCGCTATTGTCGTGGGCATCTGCGGTGCAGTGCCGTTCCCACATGATAGGAAAGAGGAGATTATCCTGGGCGACGTCATCGTGAGCGACGGCATCATCCAGTACGACCTGGGCCGGAAGTTTCCTGACCGATTTGCGCGGAAGGACACGCTGTTGGACTCGTTAGGAAGACCCAACGCCGAGATCCGCGCTCTCTTGACGAAACTAAAGGGTATCTATAGTCGGAACGCGATGCAAAACAAGATAGTTCACTATCTTAAGGAGCTCCAGACGGAATCAGAGCTCAAAGCAGAGTATCCGGGCGCCCAAGACGACAGGCTCTTTGAGGCCACACACTCACACTTTGGCCATGGATCAAAGTGCAACCAAGGCGCATGCCAGGGTCGGCTTGTATCGCGCCACCGCCTTCTTAAGGGTCTGACGCAGCCCAAAGTCCATTTCGGCCTGATGGCGTCGGGGGATACGGTGATGAAGTCTGCACAGGAGCGAGACTTGATAGCAAGACAGGAGGGTGTTCTCGGCTTCGAGATGGAAGGCGCGGGATGTGGGATGCGTTTCCTTGCGTGGTGATCAAGGGTGCTTGCGATTACGCAGATAGCCACAAGACGAAGGTGTGGCAGCAGTATGCGGCGGCGACGGCGGCAGCGTGCACGAAGGCGTTCTTGAGTCACTGGATGCCTTCATTGGGAAGCTGTGGGTAAAGGCGTCCTTGTATGTACTCGTGTATTTATCTGTTGGAAGAATGAGAAGTATGTACCCAGAAAGGAAGCGTGAAGAGGAATGTCTTTGGAACTAAACACGGCTCGCTGTGTCTCATGTCTACGACGACTTCAGGATTATAACCGCGTCGTCGGCGTATAGAGACACGGCTCCACAGGAGGAGGTATAGATAATCATTCCCACATTGCCCGTGTCGATGTGCGCCTGCGTCCACGTGCATGTCGCCTTCAATTGCATCCAGTTGTTAATGGCACCAGCTCCAGGCTTGGTAACCAAGCCCGCGAGGAGAACTGATGAACGGGAGATAGCGCACCCAAACCCGATGGTGGCGCAACTCGTCGACTGGCGCACCCAGGCCGAAACATCGTACGCCTGGCCAGCAACAAGAGTGTTGCTGTCGGCGGGGCCGTAGAAGCCGGAGGTGGTGGAGGAGCCTGAGTACATGACGTGGCCGGACTGGCTGCCGGAGCGGAATGTGTCGGTGCTGATGGATATGGTGCCTCGGGAGGCGTATGTTAACCAGGAAGCGAGGTCGCTGTCCTTGAAGCCAGGGTTTCGAAGGGAGTTGATAACCGAGGGCGTGGGAGTCTCGCTCGAAGATGTAGTTGAGTCGGTAGTAGTAGTACTCTTAGTAGTAGAGGTGCTCTCGGTGGTGGTGGAGGTGCTCTCAGAGGTGGTGAACGTAGTAGATATCTCGGTCGTGGATGTCTCGGTCGTGAAGATCACGGTTGTAGATGTCTCGGTGGTAGATATCTCAGTGGCAGACGTCTCGGCGACCTCAGTGCTGATCGTCTCAGCCAAGGACGTCTCTGAGGAGACTTCAGTCGTCAATGACGAAGACACATCGGACTGTGGTCTACACGGGCCCGCCGACACGCCATAGCTTACAGCCAACAGCTGCAGGATAAAAGTTGCCAAGTGCATCTTCAGCTTTTGTCGGATGGAAACGAGAACAGGAAGCAGGGCAGGCAAAGAAGCAGGGACAACACCAGTGACAGAGAACAAGAGAAAGAGAACAATAAGAGAGGCGTCGACGCGTAATCAGGGGAATGTGGTTTTCCTCTTAAACGACGCTGCTCTGCAAAAAGCAGTTGCACCTTGACTATTTTATTTTAGCGGTAACAATAGTGCAACTGTAGTCTCCGTCGTGGCCCGCAGGACGAACGGTGGACAAGCAGAAAAGACTCCATTTTACTCGCACCAGAGAGAGCTGAGCTGCAAATATCTTTTGCGCCCTTGCTTCTTTTGGGCCACAGCCGCAAGCTACGTCGGCTAGCAGCCCCGGAAATAACATTGGGCGTAATAGCTTGGGAAGACTATTTATTGCCCACCCGCATGGCACCTGGGCTCACATTTTCAGCTTCGCAGAATTGCTAAAACCTCCGCTCTAGTTTGTCTTGAGGTAGTAACGTGAAATGATACTTCCCTACATAACTAAAAGAATAGTTGTATAACGTGAAACAGCGAACGTATCTATTAAATGTTGATACTAAATCTAGGAGTATCTACTTACAACAGAATATGAATGCTTATTTAGAAAGACTACAAGTACATAAAATCATCTCTGTACGTATAATACAGTCAGTGGTAACTAACAAAGGTCAAATTTAGACATCTAGAGTAAGTACAGCGTGCAAACTGCGAAGACCAATCAAATTACATACCAAACCATACTAATCTCGTAGCTGAATCTATCCTACAAGGAAACAACAGTTAGGTCACCTCGCACTGCGTTGCCAAGGGTTATGATCCTGCGATGCTAAACCAGTTAGAGAACCAGCCTCATCGATACTGTGTTTTCATGCCATTTGCTACGCTAGGGTGACTTCAAAAGAGCGAATACTCACATTGGAGTGTAGTTCTGGCGAGAAAGGGTCGAGAAGCGCCACAATGCGATTATTTAATCGTCATTAAGTTCCCGATTAGAAACCGCAGAGGAACTAGGCCTCCATCTCTTCCTGCAGAATGTGTTCATCTAATTGTCCGAGTAGGCAAATTCTTGAAACGTCTCTTGGTTTCTCAGCTACTCTCAAGTAACGACTTTAAACTACAAGTTGTTTTTACGGAACGGACTGAGAAGTAATGGTCACATGTCGAAACATCATCCTGCTTTACACCATATTGTTAGTCTTCACCGGTCACGGCCTAGCGATAAGCCGACCGCTAATTACTGTCCATGCAGCTATCCATTGCTTTCCGAAGCTATATCAGCACCCACGACTCCGTTTCTGCCATTTCAAGTAGTGCTTTCATTGTTACTGGCACTGTCCTTTCGAGCTGAGCCAGTGCACCAAGAGGTTAACAACAAATGAAAGAAAGGGTGAACGATTATGGATGCAGCCAGGCAGAAAATGTGGCTAACTGTCATATATAAGTCACAACTGTACTACGAATTAGCGGAGTGCGCATTCCATTTTTACCGTAGCTAGCAATGCGGTACTAACATCCCTGCTGCTACCTACGGAATCTATATCTTCGCGATCATGGCAGGGAGATCTTCCATACCCTCCAAGAATACACCGAACTCCTCCTTCACTTTCGTCATATCCTCGTCCACATCGTCGGTCCATCGGTGGATATAGATGGTCTTTAACCCACACTTCCGAGCCCCTCGCAGATCATATGCATGCGCCGCCACCATGACCACTTCCTCTGGCCTGAGCTTAACCAGCTGCAACGCCTTCTCATACGCGCCTGGGTCAGGTTTGTACAGTCCCAACAACTGGCTGGAAAACAGCATCTTGAAATCCAGTCCTGAAAACCGAGTGAGGTCAAGTTGCAGACGAGTCGTACCATTGGCGTGGACGAAGACCTCGAGGCCGAGATCTTCGCGGATACTCCGTATCGCTTTCTGGACCTCTGGCCAAGCGGGCTGAGAGTGCCATGCTTGGATCAGTTGTCTCTTGGTGTCAGCGTCCAAGTGGGATTTGTGGTCGGGGGTCTGGTCGAGTACGACTTCAAGCGCCCGGGCAAGCGTGTCGTCAATATCCTCGGGATGAAGGTTTTGACGAAAGCGTTGATCGTTCTCGATGAAGTACTGTCTGCGCCATTCGAGGGCCAGCTTGGATGCGTCGGTCCTAGGGATTGCTGAGGGTAGAGATTGAACTACGCTTGCGTGCCAATCGAGACATGTGCCCATGAAATCGAAGAAAACCGCTTTGGTCTTTGTTTGCTGTGGAGACATGGTGGTGATCGGCTGGGTAGAAGATGTTTGTGGCAGATTAATGCAATTGGGATGTTGCACGGAGTATTGTGAACTTGAGGCCTAAAGTTATATGAAAGCACGAGCTTTCTAGAGACGTCACGATTAATAAGGATCCCGATCATAAATCATGCGTCTACATGAAGGGCGTGGAAATAACCACATGATTGGACCATCGCAGCTGTCAGCAGTAAAGAGCGACTTGTTGTGAAGATCGTTGGTCGTTCCCAATTCAGAAGTTGGATGGGGGGTAACATTGACTTTCATGGATTATCTGTAAGCTTTTAAGAGATGGGCGAGGAGGCCTATGCTTTGCTTTCGAGGGTTGCAATCATGCTCAGAACCGAGATGACGTTGGACGATGCACGGCCTTTTAATGGACGTTGAGATCTGCTGGATATCAGAATTGATACAGTTCAGTCTGAGGAGAATGGTTGGGTTGGACTTGGTACCATTTACGGATTGTAGTACGACAATCAATCAAACGAGTGGAGTTATAATCCCTATTAATAGGAATTTGAGCTGCGACTTGCGCCTGGGTCTGCTGTGTAGTTGCACTGACAATTCCATATCTCAACAAACTTGAACACCCCGGGACCCTGGGCAATCGAGGTTAGCCCAGAGAGCATTGTCCACGCGTTCCAAACCGAACATTCCAAATACACAGTAGAGATCAGCAATTTTGCAACCCCGGAAGATTTGACTAGTCCTGTGACTGGAAATTATCGAAAAGCCTGGGGGGAGGAATCCTGCGTTTGCAGAGAAAAGTGGACCGCAAGACTCTCCCTTCCGTCACCGACTCATCACTCTAAATCTAAACCTTTCCGTCCCTCACATTCCTCCAACACCTCAATCGACATCGCCGGGCAATCTACACCATGGCGAATATCGCGGTCAAGGTCGGCCTCTCGGTCGTGGCCCTGCTCGCCGTGCTCTTCCAGGTCTACCTCAAGGACGCCGTCTGGTTCGGCCTGGGCATCGGACGGACCATCCAGCCCCTCTCCGACTTCCCGTACACATGTCGTGCGATTCGAGATCCGCGGCTGGAGGCCTGCGAGGACATGTGGCTGTCTGAGTCGACTCGCCAGCTGTTTCTCGCCTGTTCGGACCCTGTCGCCCGGGGGAAATGGATGCCCACGTAAGGACCCTCCCCAAGATGCGATGGAGAATCCCTCGAGCCGTGATATTACACCTTGCTCATTGAGAACTGACTCTCCAAGTGTTGGCGATTTCAACTACACCGCGCGCTCCCAGAAAGACGCCATTGTCGTGCTGGACATCGATAAGCCCGTGGAGCAGGGTTTTGCATTCCGAGCTCTCAAGACACCGGGATTTACCGGAACGGCGGGCGATGGCCTGCTCAGTCTCGTCGGATTCAGCGCCGTCGAGAACATTGACGAGGGCACTATCAGCCTGCTCTTGATCAACAACCGCCCTTCCGTCGACGCAGAGACCGGCGCATACCTAGACCATGCGTCCGTCGGAGCCAATTCCACCGTTGAGCTCTTCGAGACCGGGCTGGAGGCGACCGAGTTGAAGCATGTCCACACCTTTGCTAACCAGCACATCGCTTCGCCAAACCGAGTCGCTGCCATGGGAAGAGACTCATTCTACGTCTCCAACAGCCACGGGCCGAACAAGGTCGGATTGGTAAGTCGCGGTTTTCATCAACTTACCACTACTTATGGTGGCTGACCCGGTACTAGAAACACTTGTTCGCGCCCATCATCGGCGCCGGAGACGTCACGTTCTGCGACAAGGCAACCGGCTGCAAGCCCGCCGTCGGAGGACTCAGCTTCCCCAACGGCCTGGTCCGAGGTCTGGACGGGCTAATCTACGTGCCCAGCTCGCTGCTCGGAACCGTCGACGTCTTCCGAATCCTGCCAGACAACGCACTGGAGAAGGTCGAGACCATCCCTGTGGGATTCAGCCTGGACAACTTATCCGTCGACAAGAACGGCGACATCTTTGTTGCTGCGTTCCCCGTCGGCCTTGAGGTGTACAAGGCCTACAAGGACCCGTACAACGCCCACGCCCCTGCTACTGCGCTGCGTATTCGGAAGCAGGAGGGAGGCTATGTGGTTGAGAAGATCATCGAGGATGCTCTTGGAGAAGCGTTGCCTGTGGCCACTACGGTGTTGCATGACGCCAAGACCGGGCGACTCTTCTTGAGCAGTAAGTTCATATGCCTGGTTTCAATTGAGAATTCGAGCTAACATTGCAGGTGTCATCTCGCCATTCATCACGGTCTGCGAGCCCAAATGAGCAACGAAAAGATTCTTCCAGGACGTTCAGTTGAGGTCGAAGGCTCGGAAGTAAAAGTCGGATAATATGCCACTCAATATAATTTTTACTTCAACTTCGTCAAAAATTCGGCTCCCAGCACTCTTGTGCAACATTCAGTAATTCTAGTCCATGCGGCATGCCTCACTCGCGCTTGCAAAGATGCCCATCATGAAGCTGCTTCCATCGCTCATTTCCCACACACGGTGCACACCAAAGGACGTCGTGAGGGTCAACGGACCGCTTGATTTGCAGCAGTCTTTCGTAATTATCACCCCAAAATATGTGCTGCCAGTCAGACTCAAAGGGAAACGCCTGTTTCAATAGTTAGTTTAAGAAGGGGAAAGAAGAACACTGTAACCAACTTCGTTGATGTAAGCTCCGGTATCTGGCGACAGTTGACGCATTGGCTCGAACCCTCTGTTGAGAGCGTCAATAGTCTCGATCCTTGCGGTTTCGTTGAAGGGCGGGAAACCCTGTGCACTAACTAGAAGACCATCAGCATTCAACCATGAAAATGAAGATCATCCGCTTACGTGTGTGTACATATGACGTGCGCCATCCTGGATTCACGGCGTTGCTTCCACCTCGAGGCGAGGCGTTGTGCACCCCTTTCCCTGAAACGATATAAGCCCCCAGTGCCCCGGAAATGCTCATCGCCTCTTGGACTGCGTTTGCCAAGGTTGCCTCGTCGCTTTCCAACGCATGCCTATCGAGAAGTCGAGACACTAGATAGGAACTGTTTCCCGCGGTTCCTTGATCGTAGTGGTCTTCGAACCAAGCGAGGAAAGAGCTGTATGGCTTCGTGCTGGTGATAACTTGCACAGCTCCTGACCAACGTTCTTGAATGGTTTGGTTTATCGGCTTCAGTATGTTTTGTAAAGACTGGACATCCTCCGTCTCCTGGAGGACGAACTGCCCCAAAACACCAGCGAGCTCTTCTGGTACCCCGGGAGATGGAACCGGGTTTGGTAGCCTGGAAGTGATGTATGTGTAACCCGACAGCCCAGCATCTCCCATAGACGGGAACTGTGAAAGTGCGTACGCAATGGCGTCGTACAGAAATGAGGCATCGGGGTCGGTAATGGCCATCCAGGCTGTGCTGAGCAGCTTCGGGGTTGGATACGTCTTGAGCGTGACGGCCGTGAGCACGCCAAAGGTTGAACCGCCTCCCTGGCACAGTTTAGTATTTTGGAGGCGTAGTGAAGACTCAGAAACTCACCCCGCGCACTGCCCAGAAGAGGTCAGGGTGCTGGTTTTCATTGACGGTAAGTATCTTACCAGCTGGCGTGACCATTTCCATCTGAAGGACCTGGTCAGCCGCCAGGCCAAAGCGAGGTGCGAGGATGGAATGTCCGCCACCGGTGACGTAACCCCCAATGCCGACCGATTTCCCTCCACCTCCTACAATAGTTTCGTTGAAAGCATCTGTGGCGGAGTAGATGTCGTACATCTGGGCGCCGACGCCTACAGTAACGGCGTTGCCCGGAATTGAAGTGTCACAACCGTCCAGTTTAAAAGGCCCGACGTGGTGACGGATGCTGTTCAGGTGATGCGTCCAAATTGACAGTCCTCCAGGGGCAATGGACCGACCCATGTAGTCATGACCTGTGTTCTTCACCACCAGCCTGACATCGTGCGTTCGGGCGACGAGGCTGTTAGTAAGTACCTTGATATAGAAGGCAAAGGCTCTCTCACCAAAGTCAATGCCGAGCTTTACATGCTCCGGTGTAGTAGCATTGACGACATAGGCAGGGTAGCCACGAGCACTACACGGGAACTCCTCCTTAGGTAGACAGGTGTCGTTGGTGAACTGATCCCACATGATGGATACAGGGTTCTCGGTGTGATATTCATACACGCTCCAGTCGGATTTGACGTCCGAACAAGCGGAAGGGTCATATGCCGGCCAATCTGGATGGCAAACGGCCGCAGGTGGGGTTGGCTGGAGGAGCCTTCCCGATAAAGAATCGTTGAGATGATTCCATCGCGATTCAGAAGGCCAGTACGGGGTTCCTGGAAAGGCTTTGCAAGATCTCCCAGGGAGATATGTGGCGTTGGAAAATGATACGTAAACCGCAGCGAGGACGATATAATAGTGGAGGGGCTCAAATCGAGACATGACCAAGACAATGTGAAGAGGGGAAATTGGAGAAATGGTAAAGAAGGCAAGAGACGATTCTAGCCTGCAACTTAAAGAGATAGGATAATACTCACAATTGTGGGTTTCAACGGCGTTCTAAGTACTTCACGTCTCTGAGACGGGCTGCCGAGTGCTTACCCGTGCTTGACCTCACTTTACCGCTTTGGGCTTCATGTCGCGAATGGACTGTCAGCGGCAGGGCAGAGCGTAGAACACGTAATGCGATCAGGTGCAGCAGGGTAGTGTAATTTGTAAGAGCCAATGGACGCTCCGCAGATGGCCGTTGGCAGCCACTTATGCAATAGGCGGGAATCAGACGCTGTCGTATTGATCGTAATGATTGAGAAGTCGACGACTCAGCCCTACAGCGTAACAATGTGGGGGTGTCTTGGGTGGCTTACAGTGTGTGGGGATGTCGCGATGAGGGGAAAGCGAAGAATACGACAGAGGCCCCGTTTTAGATTGTGACTGTACTTGACTCTAATATCTATCTGATGCTGATGAGAGAAGGCAATGCTCATCAACACCAAAGTATCGGCGTATCAATGTACAGTGCAGAAGGTACAGCACTGTACGCTGCCCTACAGGCAGCGCTAACCGAATACGGTTGGTCTCGGGACATGACACCCAATGCCCCGTTTCAACGGGCTGGGCTAGGCCGGAATAGGCAACTCAGGAACCGCCCCCTAAGTTGGTTAATTGTCGCAACGCGGGCGCATCGCATCGCATCGCAATCACTCCACGCGACGACGGCCTCGTTTCCCGTTTCTCGTCGATTGTCAATCACCGTCGCATCGCCGCAAGATGCACCCTGTCGCTCCTTTCATGTCTTGTTGATTCGCCTCGTTCGTCCACCGTCGCTCCCTCCCGCCGTGCAAGATGCGCCCGCTGCTCCCGCTCCTCCTCGTCTCCTCCTCCGCCGCCGCAAAGTCCAAGTCCAAGACCTACTCCGTCGGCGTCACGCCGCACGCCAGCTACTCGTCCTCCATCGGCGTCCTGGGCTGCAAAGTCGACACCGACCGCGTGGCCTACTGGCCCATGGCCGTCGACTGCACCAACATCTGCGTGTCGCTCTCCTACCAGGACCGCTCCGTCAAGCTCCTCCGCGTCGACCAGTCCGAGGGCGCCTACGACGTCAGCTACGATGCCTGGAACTACCTGTACACCGGCCACTCCGCCAGGGACCAGCCCACTGCCGGCGGCGCCGTCGACATGACCTACCGCGCCGTCGACGCCTCCGAGTGCGACGGCCTCATCAACACCAAGGGCAACAAGCTGCCCCTCAGCGCCTCCAACAGCATGAACTTCCTCGCCAGCTGCCTCGACCAGAACGACACCTGGGTCGCCGACAACTACGTGCTCTACAACATCGCCGACCCCATCTGCACCATGGGCTTCGACGAGACGTGCGACCTCGACTACCCGGCCCAGAACCAGGCCTCGTGTCCGCATACTCTTGGGTTGGCGCCGACGTTGGATGATGCGCCGGTATACAACATCGAGTACCCTACCGGCGAAAAGGTCCGGGCGGGGGGTGTCGCCGACGACGACGACAGCGGCGCCCTTGTTCGCCCTCGTCCATCCGTCTTCGCCTTGATGTTGTTGATGCTGGTATCATGCCTACTTTGCGGTTAGTTCATTGGATGGAACAAGCAACGGAATCATGAACGAATACAGACGTTATGGCATGCCGGTACTTTTGGAGCGCGGTTCTTTGTTCAAGCCACAGATTGTGCTGGGTACGGAGTTTAGTGTTTGGGGTTTGGAGGTTTGCTGCAGTTGTGATACCCATTTTCTCTTCTTATTTACCGTAGATTATTCTTCTGTTGTTGGATGCCGAATTCACTCTTCACATGCCAGGCCTGAGAACTTGAATCGTGCTGCGTTTGCGAATTACTAAATATATCAGAGGTCCAATTTGACATTATTTTGCGCCAGATAACCCCCGCGAATTAGTCGTGCAATTTTCTTTTTCTCATTGTGCCTTCACTCATTTCTTCATGTGTAAAGCGTCTTTAACCTTGTCCATTGCCGACCCACCCTGCTTCGTACCTTGGGACGAATCGCCCAGGTCGGACTTCTGCATTGGTTCTGGGTCCGCCTCGGTCATGGCCGACTTGCCATGAAGCTAGCAGTGCATCGTCAGTGTCTTGCGTCGAGTCTGGGGGGCATGCATCTGAACGAACCTTCTGCTCCTCAACCTCAGCGTTGTGAATGAGGTCGTGGCCTTCGATGGCCGCCTCGTCAGTGATTCCAGTGGGGTTATGTAGATGTTGAGAAGACATGTTTGCGGACGATGGATAATTTGACGTTGGTTTCTTTGTGCTTGCTTCTCAAAAGTTGGAAAATTGATGAAGTGAGGAATCGTACGTCGCAGAGCGGGGTTGGCCTTCATATATCACGTCGTTAACAATATTGCAACGTTTGATGTCATGCTTCGCGGCCTCGTGATGGTGGTGATGCCAGCCACACGTCATGGTCAGCGATCTGCAGGGTTCAATTGGAAGCCTCGACAACCATCACGAGCCCCCTCACACCACAGTGCGCTGTGGCGTTCCGATACCCGTTCGTCGCGTGCAGTTGAATGTCAACGGTGGAACACAGTTGTTCTCATACTGTGGCTGATGGAACATGCCAAAGGCAATATGCGTGTTGACGGTGCACATCTGCAGACCTGATGCCGAAGCTTCCCGACGCGAATGCCTACGTGACAATTGTGACATCGTCGGCGTTGACCTTTGGCTGGTACCTACACAGGGCCTCCTGGATTGGCCCGAGATCATCGTCATTATGTCACTGGTGAGGATCAATCCGCCCATCCGCTAGGTTAGCGATGGAGATTTACCCGCACCGAGAAGATGAGATCAACCAAGCAAAAGCAGAGTGTAGACGGTACTTGACTGCGCCTTTACCTATATCGACTCCACCCAATAAAGGCCTCCGCACCTAAGATGCCCTACTATCGAAGTATCATGGCTTAGACGACGAGGTCAAACTCTAGAGCCTGTACTCATAGGGTAATATCTCTTGTCGTCAATTTTCCCTCGGGGTTGGCAGCCAAACAGTCAGCCCTGGTGACAAATTTGATTTCAGCCTAGATTTTACGAGGCAGTGCATTGCCGGTACATTCACTCCCACTCAACATTGGTAGGCAGCACTGTACCGCTATTTGAGTTTCCTTCCTATCCGACCGTCGACATGTTCTTGTCTGACATACGCGGCGAGGGCCGGAGGAGATGGCATGAGCTAAAATCAACGGCATTTGAAAAAACATCAGGAAAACGTCGTAATATAGTATCGACTTAGGTAAAAGGACATCGTACCAATGCAACCTTCTTAGCTCGATTCTTACCTGGGTCCAGACTTTGAGAACCAGATTGACATTCAAACTTGTCCAGACATCAATCTACTCTAACGCTAACAATTCGCGTTAGGAATCGTCCAGCGTTGAAGGGTAATTAGCTTTGCCGCGGTTTACAATGTCTTTGAGGCCAAGGGCGCCTGTGGCGATAATCCATCCTACGCTTCCACTTCGGTTGGATAAAGGATAGGCGGATTAGGATATAAAGTTTCTCTCTCCCCTTCTACTCATTGCGGCCTCTGTTCCTGTTTCGTTCTCCATTAAGCCTAGTTTGTAATTTAATGTCTAAGCCATCAAGTCCACGGGGCATTGAAATATACTAACTCTCCAAACGAAAGGCCAGTGCGACTCAACTCTCATTTCAATTGCTCTACTCGACGATGAAAAATTCGCTGCCATGCTCACTCCTACTTGCAGTAAGATGAAGCGTAGTAGCAACATATCTGCCGTGTTCTAGTAGCGCCAGAGTCTCAAACACTGCAGACTCCCCGACGTCAGAGCCATGGTAGCTGAGCTAAGGGAGGCACAGAGACCATTGATGAGCCTACATTAGAGCTAGGCACCCCATAGTCGGCCTAGAAACAGTAATCAGGCCAACAAATTTCCAACTGGTCGGGACCATCTGTCTCCCGATTCTCCAGTCATTCGTTTCTGGGTCTAAGCGTAACCGAAGATCAGCAACTCCGCGGCCATTCCCACCAGAAGTCGGGATTCGTTGGGCCCGGATGAATAAATATCATGAACTTCTTCGACACCAAATTACGTGTTACTAATAAAACGTCAAATAGAACGCCATGGCAGGATGCCTGTGGGGTAAATGTTAGGTAATTGTAATCTGGGGTCGTTCTTGGCGCATGTTGGCTTCTGTGCTTTTTGCATTTCCAGTCGCCTAAGCCGTCAGACTCGTCATATAAATGCTCAGAGGACTCGCTTCTGTCTTTTCTTTTTAAATTATGATGCGAAAAACTGGCCTTATTTCCACCGCCAGTTGCAGACTCGTCGCTGCCATTGAAGTTACCGACCATATGGAACCTCAATCTATGAGCCTCACGATCCCCCCTCAAGCAAACCTCCCTCCAGAAGAAGGATACGACTCTCGCTAAGACGGCCGAAGAACAAGACGATTTGAGGGGAAAATGCACGCATTCATACAGGGCGCTTGCCCTTGGCTTGACAAGCACGTCAAGTCATACCTCCAGAAATATGTGCCGGACGTTATCTTCATCGACGACTTCACCAACTTCCCAACGGACGCCGACACTGTTTTCCAATTCTGCGACGGGTGGAACCTCAATCAATATTTCGCTGTCCTAAACACTGCGGACACAGCGCTCATCAACGCTTACCCCAACAGCGACGCTTTGGCCCGGAAAGACTTTCTTGCTCGGGTGGTGGAATACTGGACTGCGAAAAGACCGGATAGCATCTTGAAGGATCACGTTCCACTCACGGTCCGACTGTCTCTTGATTACAGTGAATATCTTGACGATGCCTTGACTGCGGCCGACGATCTTACGCTACTATACTCCCTAGAGGACAACGAGGACAAGGTTAAGGCAGACCGTGAATGGTGGATTCTCAAGCCCGCATTGATTGACTGCGGCGCTGGCATTCGGATCTTCAGTACAGTGGAGGAGCTCGCGAGTCATCTTGAGCTTGCTGCCGATATAGAAGAAGAAGATAGCGAACTGTCCGGAGACCAGGAAGCAACCCAGGAGCCCGTTTTCGACAAGAAGCAGGACCCGTCTGATAGGAACCCTGATAGCTTCTCCCCAAGCCTTTCGAATCCTGGCCTAAGCAGTCTTGATGCTTTAATCACTACCACCGGAAACCTGACGCTCAGTAGAGCCATTGACAAGGGACGGAAACCCCCCTCCCTGAGTTTTGAGATTAACGAGCATCAACGCATCCCATCCGCGCAGATGCGTGAATTCGTCGCGCAAAGGTACATCGTCTCGGTCCCATTGTTAGAGAACAGAAAATGGCACGCCAGAGCCTATGTTCTCTCCGTTGGGCGGCTGAAAGTTCATGTCTTTTGGGAGATGCTCGCCCTCCTCGCCATCAAGGATTACGAACCGCCGTGGAAGAACCCAAGCCTCGGATCCTCGCTCACCAACACCGCGCTCCAGGACGAGGATGAGATTGTGAGCAGGGAGTCCATGCGAGACTTCTGGACGGCTCCCGACGACATGCTCCCTGGAGACTGGAAGAATCGCATTTTCGATCAGATTTGCGACATCTCAGCCGAACTGTTCCGCGCAACTGCGCACACAATGGCCGACAGGTTCACCCCGTTGGATAAATGCTTCGAGCTGTTTGCTGTGGACTTCCTCATCGACTCTACTGGGAACCCGTGGCTTTTGGAAGTGAACGAGACGCCTGCCTTCTACGAGAATGGCGCTGCAGGCGAGATAGCGCAACGCTTAATGGAATCAGTCATCTGCGTGGTCATGGAACACATGGGCAAGGCTCAGGTTGGTGATCCTCAGAACGCAGCGGCTAGAGCCCGGATGGTGGAAGTGCTGGATGAAACAGAGAAACTCACGAAGAGTAATGTTACGGAAATCGTTCCTGAATACTAGAGGTTGGTAGTATCTAGATAAATAGACTCGGAAGGCTTGATGATAAATTTGCATAGATTTAGACTGATATTCTTTCCAATTATCCTCCTTCATCAGGGTTAGTTTGGAACCATTTCAGCGAGGGATCATACCTAAGAAAGACACCAAGAATCAATCTCCACAATGGCCGAGAACCTCATCGTATCACTGTGGTTCGCTGTGATTAAATGAAACCTGAAAACAGACTCCCCATGGATCGTGTTCTTCGACTACAACTCTATCTACGACTTATTTAACTTGTTAACCAGTATCCCATCCTTCGTCCGGGATAACCATGGTGCCGTCGAAGATTCAGTAGTGGCGGTCGTCAGAGCCATGGACGAATCTCGTGATGGTTCAAGATCGATCGGTGATGGAGAAGCCATGATGGGGAAATAATGCCTGCGTGGTGGAAGGAGGACGAGGCGGTGGTGGGAGGGAGAGGAAAAGTGGTTGTAGGTCCATGTCTCGCGGGTACTTAGGGGTGATAGGGAAGCGGGGAGTATCTGGACATCAATTTCCATGCTACTATCGTCATCCTCTGGTTCTAGTACCAGAATAGATAGGTCGGAGGGAGGGGGTATTGGCCTCGACAGAGTTGTCTACGTCGGCTTTTTGTGGTGGGGCTGGGCTGGGCTCGCTATACATAGCGAAACTCGCAGCATCCTGGGCCTATATAAGGGTTAAACAACAAATAGGTGGCTTCAAGAGACGATTCGTGTGACATCCCGTTTCACTACTGCTAATGTATGTTGGTTTTATTACCGGCGGGCAATTGGGCTTAGGTAGTCGGATTCGGGTTAGGGTTAGGGTTAAATGTTATGTTAGGGACAGGACTAAATGACTCTATTATGCCGTCTTCTTACAGTAACGAACCCTAAGGTAGATAATAAACCCGTTTGCAATGAGCAACTGCGTACTTTTTATCTCAGCCTTACATAGCGCAATGGTTATTTTGTTTACAGGTGGCTTATGCATTAGGTTAGTTGTGCGGAAATTTAAACTGTTAGAGTACATCACTCAAGAACCGGTTATTGGCGTCTTTGGTATATTTATACATGGACGTACACACTGATATACAGTGATAGCTAAGGCCACTATTTACAAGGAATAATAACATGTTCAATGCTTCGAGAAGTTCGAGGAACAGACCCTCCAATCCACCCTTCTAAGGAAACCTCCAGACCAGGCACTTAGAACACCCGTCGGGGGCTGTGCTGGAAAGAACGCTTCGCAGCACGCGTACCAGCACGGCGAACCTTGCGGGCCTTGCGCTTGGCGGCGCAGAAGTCGGCAGCGCCGGTGGGAGTGGCAACAGGAGCCTCCGACACGACGGCGGTGGACTCGGCGGCCGGGACGGCAGTGGAGACGGCAACCGGGGTGATAGCGGTGGTGGGGACAACGACGGTGCCGTTGGAGGGGACCGAGGCCGTGGGGATGAGAGTAGCGAAGGTAGAAGAGGGAGTGGCAACAGGAGTCTCAACCGGGACGGTGCTGTTGGAGCCGGAGCCAGATCCGGAGCCACTGCCGGCCTCGGAGCCGTCGCTGCCGGTGCAGTCACCGTCGGTAGCCTGGCCGGCGAAGTTGGCAGTGTGGTCCTCGCAAGAGCTGGGCCAGACGGCGGGGCCGGGGGCCGTGTAGCTGGTGGGAGCCGGGTAGTACAGGTTGATGAGGATGCCGGGCTCGCTGCCGTCGTAGGCGCCGGGGAACTTGACGGTGTCGGTGGGCGTGCCGGAGCCGGAGCCCTCGACCTTGAGCTGAGCACAGCCCATGTAGAACTGGGCGCCGCCCTTAGAGCCGGCGGAGTGAAGGGCGATGTGCTCGGCGCGCATCAGGTAGTTACCCGAGGGCAGGCTGTCGGGCAGGGCGAAGGTGAAGTTGTGGATGCCGGCGTTGTTCACGTACGTGGCCCACTGGAGGCCGGCGTCAGTGATGTCGCTGGTGGTCAGCGAGTAGACCTTGAACCAGTCGCCGTCACCGAGGTAGTCGGACGCCTCGGTGCCATCAGGGGCCTTGCTCATGTAGACGGCGAGGGGACCGGGGTGGCCTGGACAAGGTTAGCAACTGTATGAGAATAACTACGAGCACGGAGGCGAAGCTACCAATTTCCACGTTAACTGCGAAGCCTACTTCATCGCCGGGAGCGACGCTGAAGGTGCCAGTCTTGGCTCGGATGTCGGCGTCGAGGCCGCCCTGGTTGCAGATCATGTTCTCCGAGGTGACGTCCTCGATGGGGGAGTTGGAGTTGGTCGTCTGGCGGACGTACTCGTACGCCTCAGTACCCTTGCCATTGACAATGAGAGACTCGAAGTTGTAATGGGCCATGGCGGCAGGGAGGGTGGCGGCAACGGCCAGGACGGAAGGGAGTGAGAAACGCATCGTGATGGTTGAAGTGTCTGGAAAGTGGGGCGGATGAAGTTGAGTTGAAAGAGAGTAAAGAGTGAGAAACTTTGAACGGCTAACCACCAGGGCTTGCAATGAATGGAATGGCTCGTAGAGACGAAGAAAAGAATGGCGCAAGCGACAGCTGCGTAGAAGAGACAGAAACCTCGAAGCAAAGAGAATGGGATGAGAAGGGAGGGGAGAATGAGAAAGAAAGCGAGGACGAGCAGCGCATTTATGGACATCGCCGTGATGCAGACCATACCCACAACCTCATCCCTTGCCCTTCGACAATTGCTGGGAAATCTCACTGTCGTGCGGCTTCAGGAGACGGCCGCGATATCGCTAGGGTGCCGGATCCTGAAACGGGAGTGTCGTAGCCGCCGGGGCAGCCCAGGAACACACGCATCTGGGTTGTTTCCACCGCGAGGCCCTGCAAGAGGAACGCGTTCCCGACAGGGCGTTTGGGATGACGGGTTTGGTTGCTGCGACTCTGTGAGGCTCTTCCCGACAACCCTGTCTGTCAGGCACGCGGAGCGTCTCAGAGCTCGGACTAGACGCCCTATTTGGTTCCCGCGTCCATGGAACCGACTCGGGCTCGGACCCGAAAGCGGGGTCGTTGTCTGATCTCTGGAGAAAAGGAGAAAAGGAGAAAAGGGTCGTAGGTTCGAGATGTGGAAAATGGAGTTATTGAGTAGTTGGCTGCTCTGCAGTTGAGCAAATGACCGAAACCTCAGCATCACTTGTACCCGCAACCACGCCAACAGAGACTTTTTTTTCTGTTCAGGAACCATCTCAAGGACTCAGTCACCGATCTGCACTGGTGTAAGCGATTGGTGGAATTTTGGATGTTCGCAGGGGTGCAAGTGGCCAGGGTCTCCCGTTGTAACAGGTGGGTGGATCTCCCGATCTGAGCGGCGGTAAACATCCATGAACAGGCAAACAGGTGGAAACTAGAAAGGGATGGACGAAAACAATGATTCAATTCTGATGCTTCAACTGTTTGAGAGTCAACGAAACTACGGCATCTTCACTCTCAGAGGTCGGTAGAAGGGACCCGGAGTGGAATGTTTTGTCAAGGCATTATTAGAAGGACCATGGTGCATAATCTTGGCGACATCTACACATCACTGATTGACTGCCCTAACGTAGGTACACATGCCTAAAACATTATAGATGTTAGGGCAGACATTATGGATTGACTACCCTAACGTCGAGGTTAGGGTAGGATGGTCTTAGTCTTTATTCTTACTATGTATGATGACTTGCGTTTTGTGTGCTCCTAGGTAAGCCTGTCGAATGATGATCAATCGTCCTCAAAGAATAGGGTGCAAACGACGTGTAGTTCCTGAAATTGTCATTGCAAGCCTTCAGCCCGCATTCAGCCCAGATGAAGGATTCTCCCGCCGGAGTCGCCAAGGAGTCGCTTCCAGAGATGACCGAGAGATGCTTGGTCGATCACCATGAGCGGAACCTCGGCCGGCGTCTCGCGTAGCGAGCCGGGGTTAGTTTCGAATTCTTTAGCCGCCGTCACTTCGTCTGCGACCTTAACTGTGGCCGTGATTATCTTGCGTCGCGTAAAAGGCCTCGGTTCCCAGTAATCTTTTTCTTCTCTTAACTGTATTCGTACACTCCAGTGATCGAGCCGTAGGGCTTGGATGAGTTCCCTTTCCCACATGGCTGCCCGCCGCTTCTAGTCCATCTTTGGTTCTTGACACTTCCCTTCTTCACCCCGCTTCACCTGTTTGATCAAGTTGATGCCAAATGCCTCGCTGGACCCGTCATCCACTTGTTTCGTCCAGAAGATGTCATTGCCAGTGACGAGCACTGACTTCCTCCGCTCCCTCTCAGCCACCGTCAACCCTACCCCAGCTCGCTTGCTAGCTTCCATCTCTTCCAGATACCGCACCCGGTTGGCATACCGCTGGTTGCGGTCTTCGCGGATCCTCTCGGAACCAGCTTGGTGAAGAACGGAGCGGACCAGGACGCGCAGAAGGAGCAGAACGTGCTCGCTGATGAAGACCGTCACCGGCAGCATCGTCCAGCTTTCGGTTCCGAAGTGCTCCGTGCTGAAGAGGTGCACAATGGCGGCGGTGGAGATGCTGCCAAGCCAAGTGAGGGCATCGAGAGAGTAGATCCAGGGGCCGATGCTGTCCGCCCGAACGGGAGCAGGTCGCTGGTGTTCGATGGATATCTTGGCAAAGTCTGACCGGAGTTCGATCCAGTTGTTGACGAGGAATCCAACCGGGATGATAGGCCATACCGGAGAGAATAGGGCCAAGTAACCGAACTGAAGCACAATCTCGGAGATGTCTTCTTGGACATTGTAGAGTGGCAGTGTTGCCTCGTTTCGACATCTCGCTAAGAACTCGGCCTCATTAGCTTCGTCGGGGACGATTGACTGAAGCGTGGCTCCCTGAGCGTGTGCTTCGCGGTAGTCGCGGTACCATCCGGAAAGCTTGTGCTTCACCAAGGGCATGATGTTCTCTTCGAAGAAACTCGACATCTGGCCCGTGACCGTCAGTGCGATGACCTCGTTCTTGAGCCTGTCCGCATCGACCCGGAAAGGCACATGGGTAAATCTCTGTCCAAGGCTAGCCAGGACCCTTTCGAGGATGGCCTCCAACCTCGGGACGACGTCATCTCCGAAGGGCACGTAGATGAATGCCGTGAGGAAGATGGGTAGGTAGTTAGTGCACATGTTGAGAACAAAAATCTTCTGCGTGAGTGACATCTCGTGGTGATCTGCCGTCCTGTGGTTCTCGAATTCCGTCATCCACGTAGCAGCATCTTCGAGGGCTGTCGTGATGTACGGCAACGAGACTGCCAAAAGAATCGTCGGCAAATATTCCTCGAAGCCTATTAGCTTCTTAGCGTTGCCAAAGCAGACCCGGAACTTACCAGGTAAAACTTGTAAGAGCCAGCATAAGTCTCCGATATGAGAATCTCAATGGCGAAAACCGACACAATGGCAGTCCCCAACGCAACTATCGCGAACAACAAAAAGGGAATCTGCATGAGCTGTCGAGTGATCTGCTTCCATTTCGGAAAGTAATGATGCGTGCGGCCGCCCTCGTCAACGAAGACCTTTTCGTACTTGAACTGCGGCCGGGTGACTTTGACGGTCTGGATGCCCTTGACGCCCCAGCGGAGACTGAGATCCACCTCTTTGATCTTCCAGTACTCGAGAAAAACGGTGCACCAGACGCTTGTGAGGATCCCGTATGCAAGGGAGTAGCGCGGAAGCCAAAGCCACGCAATGACGCCGGTGATGGCGGGGATGGAGAGGAAGAGGAGGTAGGTCTGGATAAAGGCGAAGTAAAATGCGACCTGCAAATTATGAGAATGAACATACCAAGAGTGCAGTGGGGAACTTTTGTCAGTTCTTACCTTAGATCCATGCAAGTCCCGAATAGCATCTAGATCCTCGGGCTTTAGGAATATCCTCTTGCTAAGGTGACGCAGCAGGGATTGATTGACTTCGGTATTATGCAGTGGAAATATCGTCTTGACGCGCTCCCACTTCCCGGTTCCCGGTGTTATGCCCGCGCCACCGAGTTCCTTGGGCCAGTTGACCAGATGATATACGGACAGAACCTCCTCGGCTTCAAATGCCCCCTTGGCTATGGTGTTTTTGTCTCCGCCGGGGTGGTTGGGCGTGATGCCATATAGCCAGTCTTTGACTCTGTGATTGATTAGTATCTGCCCGTAGTTGTATTGGCGTGGGAATTACCTGGACTTATGGACTGTGCGTCCAAGGAGCTCACGAGGAGCCTTTACAAATACCAGAAGCGATTGCTCGTAACCGGGTCTGACCTCGGTGTCGAGGCCCGCCTCGTCTAAGTCTTCTAGTAGAGATTTGAACTCGTCAATTGCCACGTCGGGTTCTCCTAGAAGTCAGTCGAGAGACGAGGAAGTGATGATCAGATACACACCAGCATCACCGAAATCGTACAAGACGGCATATTTGTCGTTGTACGTTGTCGTCGAGCCACCCTGCAACTTGGCGTAAGAAGCCGTCATTCCGGCGGCAGTCCGGCAAGCTGGTCGATTTAATGTGGGTCGCTAGGCCGATCCGGACAACGGTCCCCGGAGAAACTTCGGTACGGACGTGGGACGGTTCTTGCGTGGTCAACAAAGTCAGCCGGCCAGACATGACATGTCCACGAAAAGAGAATACGTTTTATCTAGA
The DNA here is from genome assembly GCA_037954315.1 of Neonectria punicea. NCBI lineage: Eukaryota > Fungi > Ascomycota > Sordariomycetes > Hypocreales > Nectriaceae > Neonectria > Neonectria punicea. Next base: position 7,583 of record JAZAVJ010000185.1, on the reverse strand, counting down.
AACGAATGCCTTGGGTTCTACACGTAAGCATCTCCACTTGGCCAAGGACAACAAAGGGAGGGCCGGAACAGCCCTAACGCTTGGTGGACCGACGGGCGGCTATCCGGCACGGCACCGGCACGGCATTTGCACAGCCTCACTTGGCAGGTCTTGGAACGATCAACATCTTGATTTCGGTTTGCGTAATATGGAAGAGAAACGCGTCGTCTGATTGAAGATGAATGGCGGTAGCAGATTGCATTAAGTGGTAAATAGTGGTGGCGTGGGTAGTGGTGGTAGAAGGGCTTGGTTCGATATCTGGAAATGGGGATCGAAATTTGAATGATACTAACCGAAACTAATATGAGCAACATACATAGGAAATCCACCAGTAAAGATGGACTCTAACGATGAATCTTGGAATAAACCTGTCCAGCGCCTTAGTCCTCGTTTCCTCATCACGCCCTCATGGCATTCCTATTTATGGCGAGTAAGGCTACTGCGCCTTGCGCATGCTTGCCTATAGATTTAGCACTTTGGCTCAAATCTGGGATACTATACGCATTGTGTACATTTATAATAACCAGCCCAGGTATGGTGATTGATAGATTTGCTCATTCATTTCCAGGTTCACACTTGGGAGTGACATTTGAATGCTTGGGTATTCCTTCTCATATCGCGGGAGCATTACATGACCAGTTAGTATACCATTCATCTATCATGAAAGGTTAAGAAAGAAAGTGCTAGTTACAATTACCACAGAGAAAAGTTAATAAAAAGCGAAACTGACGTGAAATATGTCTAAATCTTTTCCGTATAGGAACATTAGTCATAATGAAATGATGTCTGAATTACTTTACCCTTCCTTGTTACGTGAGCTAAAGAATAATGAGGAGCTTCCTTAAGTAAGGGAGAGGCGGAAAGAGAAGGGTAAATCACGTTGGTCCGTGGTTTTGGTCGTCTCTAGAAGAGGAATAATCTACAATAGGTAGAGGAGAATAGAATAAAGCTGGGTTAAGTTTTGTTATTGCTGATAAACAAGGTTCGGTAGCTGCTGAACATCATCAGTAGCATCTAGCTCCGCTGGGAACTGTTATGAGACTATGCTGCCTAGGCTTGGACGTTGGTTATTGGGGCAAATGCGATGGAGCCAATATTCAAGGACTCTGAGATAAATGCTATGATTAACTGGAGAAAAGCTGCGATGGTAGCATACGCTTAAGTCGTACGCCGGAGGCCCACGGCTCGTAGACGCCGTGCACCACCTTCCTGCATACCAGTGCCCCCATTATCGCGTCTAAATAGTTGAGGCCCTACAGGCTCCAGTGAAGTAGCTTTACGTGCTGGTCAACCGCCACGTATGAGCTACCTATGTAGCCACCTCTCAAAAGTCGACTCTCGATCAGGGCTTTCCTGGACAACATATTTGCCACTCGCTGTTTGAACCTTCATTTTTGAATCTAGTATGACGGCGTCTCGCAGATACTTGGCCATCTTCGTCTTAAGACTCCCGTGCCAGCCTCAGTGCGTTTATCGTCGTGGAGGGCTTCAACCTCATATTATGGGGTTAACGGAAGCAGCTCCAGACTCTAAAAATACAATGAAACCACTCATCCAAGGTCTGATTCTGGTCATTAAACAAGCCGAGACATTGCGTGCTATTTTTTGATACTTTTAGGTAGTTTGTATGGAAACCAGGAAGTGGCATCTCGCAGCATCTTCGTTGAGCGGAGACGGACGAAGAGAACGGCAGTGTATAGGGCCTCCCAATAGATAATTATGCTGAATACAGTCTTATTCTGGCTTTCATAGTCCTTTGAAGTGGCGTCCTTGCTTTGAGATGGAGGTAGAATTACACCGGTAGATTTTAACACCGGAGCAAGCAGTGAGCGAGCTGATGAGCTATCAAAGGAAGACGAGAATCAATGCGGGAAGGATTTCAGTCACAAAGATCTAACGTACACCTTCTCTGTAATGATCATTATTAGCAGGCTTACTTAACTCTGGTCTAAACTGAGGCTTTTTCAGACAGGCGAGTTGTGGCAATCGACTTGTCCGAATGTTGCAGCGAGCTTCTAAATGAAATCAGGATTTGCATTTTTGCTCAGTTCATTCTAGATCTAGTGATAGTGCTTGTCTCTCATTCTTCTGAGCCTAGAACAATGGAGGTTCCACACCACCTGTTCTTCTCCCTCTATAACATCGAGTCTGAATACGAACGACAACGGCGTTGGCCATTGGGTCTAGGTTAGCTTCATGGAAGCCTTGGGGTAGAACCACGAGAATATTCCCAGTCAGACCTACTGCTTTCGGCTTAATTCTATCTGGACGAGACTTGGACGGTGGAAATTAATCACAGCAGCTGCCCAGATACTCGTTAATAGCTCACAGGTGAGGCTACAAGGTCATGGTATGTCTGATTGGGCTCGGACAGGCCGAGAAGTAGACTTTCTACGCGTTTATAGCACAGCCAGTCATCATCACACAGCTCGCGCACGTTACCGAATAGTCTAACTCGATTGCCCTACACTCGTCTCATGATTACTCTCAGTTGACGATTCTTCACGCCTAGTTCCTACCTGGCGCTCTAGTGGTGGTTCGTCAAGCCTCATGGCTGAAGTGAGGCCGGGGAGCTGCCATTAGCGGAAAGTCAAAAAAAAAGTCTAGGAAAGCCGTGAAGATGCGAGAGTCTAGCGATGGACAAGGAGGATCTAGTCGTAGCGGTAGATCCGGGGCTTTGCGTTATTAGCCTCCCCCTGGCTTGTTACCAAGACCAAGCCAAAAGGCGATTGTCTGGCATGACTCGTGTAGAAGGGTGGTGGAAAGCTTCTAGATTTGAGGCTTGTCTTTCAAGCGCGCTCTCAATGTCGATGAGCACATCGCGCAGTGGTTGTTTGTCTTACTGCCTGAGATGTGTGATCGATTCAATCCCGTCCAGGTCAGGGTCCCATGCCTCGACGGGGGATCTGCAAACCGGGCATACCTGGTGAACTTTGATGAGAAGCTAGACCAAGGATAGGGCTGATTTTAGGTTCCACGGTGATTCTAGAGCCCGAATTGATGCGTCGAAAGCGACAAACAAGCGCAATGTTTTTGACGAGTTGGAGGGTTGGTCTGAAGTCGGACAGAAGAGCGACAGCGATGTCGGCTTGTCAAGGTGCGATGCCAAGGCTGAAAGTTGTGTCGCATCGCTGCGATCCTTGGCGTCCATTCCATTTCGAGTCCGGCAGCAGCTAAATTGCCCAGCAGGTGATTGACCCACGGACGTGGAACACGCGAGGCTGGTGCTGACGGAGAGCCAAGTTACCCGCTGGGAGCTAATTGCATGGATGCCCTCCATGTGTAAATGCCACTATGAAGGCTGAAAAGATGAATCCAGGGAAACCGGCCCGGTTTGTGGATGAGGATTGCCCAACGGCGTCGGGGGTCCGGGCCGGGTATTTGGTGTCCAGTCGTTGGGTGAGCAGAGCAAGGTAAAGTACTACCGCGAATGATGGAGGATAACCATCACCTCTCCTCCCAAAGCCAAAACCGTACAAGATAAGTGAAGTTGTGGGAAACCTTCAATCAGCACACGCAGCGGTCACACAAAACCCAGAAGCACCTGACGGGAGGGTTGGCAGATGCAAGGCACGGGCGCGTACTCGCAGACCTGGCTCTCAGCAACTGGATTTGCCAGGATAATTGGCCGCGAGATTCCCCAAGAAAGGGAGTCTTACGGGAGACGGATATCGATAGCCTTGTGTATCAGATGGCCATTGGCAAAGAAAGAGACAGTGTGATGTGTGTGATACGACCCGACGTGAGGCTGGATGTTAGTGGTCTCTCCACTGTCCCCTTTCCGCCGTTCGGATCCAATGCCAACGACGCATCACCAACGTCGATACGTCCATCACTCTAGACCCCCAGCCGAGCACCCAATTCGCCGTGCTGCAAAACCCACGTGAAAGCCCCTGAGAACACGCTGCATCCAATGCATACCGGATGTTCCATCCAGAGCCTGGACTCGCCAGTGGACGGAACGGAACCCCTCAGCGGCTCCCGTCCCGGCGCAGAACCCCCTGTCGCGGAGGGGTTCCAGTGGATACAAACCCTCCCCTGAGGCAGGTCGCCCGTGCGCGCGCCGCAGCCTTGGAACGGATCCGTCTTCCCGTCACCACCATGAAAGCGTTACGTCCGGTTTATGTAACGGCATCAGTTTTCTATGGCCAGCCGCGGTGCTTTTCCACAATTCCCCCAGAGTATGACTGTTCGACAGCTCTTAACCGTCCTTTTCCTCTGTTTTCTTTGTCTCTTCCCCGGAATCTGCGTCCTTGACAGTTCCCACCCGACCCCGTCTGGGGAAGCCATTTTGCGAACGTAATAGACACATGGCATTGGAGGGTGGCCCATGTCTATCTCGACGACATGTCTCTCCCGGAGCGAAATCGCAGATCGGGACCGCGCTTCCAGAAGGAATAAAAGCCCCGGAGCCCCGCCGCCGTTGTCCTCAGATGGCCCTCCCACGTGCGCCACACTGTCGCGGTATCCCGGCAGCCAACGGCTTTAGACAGAGAGCTAGCTGGCTGTCTAATCTATCCTGCGGTTGGTTCGCGGATGATGTTATGGCTTGTGTCAGCGCGGAATTTTCTCTCTTTTTGCATGGATTCAACCAACAAGCAGGGGTTCTCTTCTCTTCTCTCCTTGCCCGTCTACTTCCTAGTGAGCAGTGGCTTTCTCTGGTCCATCCATGGCATCACGACACCCCAGACATCCAGCGTCTTGGCCCAGCCGCTACGACAACCGCCATTGGCTTGCTGGGACCCGGAATCCGCCGTGTCAGCGATATGACTCCGTATCACAGCTCTCAAGACGTCGACTGGCAGCTCTTGGCTCGAATGCCTGAGTTACTTGTCCCTTCCGGGAATCCCCCTCTCAGCCACTTCCACCCATCCAACGGCTCCATTTCCGACCCTTCACTGTCGGACGGACTCCCTCGAGAACATCCCGGCCGCCACCACCACTGCTGCTCACGGGCTACTCGAAGCGGCAACGGGTCCGACAATGCCAAGTTCTTCATCACTTCAGACTTTGTCCTCGGTTCGCATGCAAGTAGACCGGTCACCCTCCGCAGCCCCACAGCTGTGGAATGCTCGCCATGCATCCAGCTCTGTTCCTGGCCATGATCCCACGCCTGCACCCGCCAAGCAACTAGTCTGTCCCGGGTGCAGATGGTGTCCAGGGACTCGATGAACTAACGCAGCCCTCGACAGCCTGGCGAGACCCGGTCTGGATCCAGTTCGTTCCTTCGTTCGTTGGCATCCCTGAGTTCGGAGGTTTGACGTGCAGCCCTCGCCTCTGCTCGCTCGGGGCCTTCCTCGAGACGTGCCGGGGTGCCCTGTCCAGCCTGATAAGCTGTCATCGGTATGCCCCCAGAGCTCGATCCGTTGATCAAGTGTCCTGTCCATCACCATTCCACATGGCAGGAGTTCTTGCGTCTGTCAGTTGTTGTCTGCACATCAGGTTCTGCCATATACTCATCGACGTTGAGAGCAACGGTTCCTTGACAACCCCATCTACATGCTGAGGTCGCCGCCTCGTCCGCTCCTTTGCCAGCCATGTCCATCTATTCAGACGCCCCCGCGCGGCGGCCCTTCAGCGACGACAAGCCCACGCTGCTCGTGTCCTGGTGGATCACCACCTTCTGCTTCGCCATCATCATCCTCCGGCTGAGCGGCCGCTACGTGCGCGTCGAGAAGCTGCTCCGCGAGGACAAGATCGTCGCCGTCGCCATGCTGCCGCTGCTGCTGCGTGCCGTGTGCGTGCACTTTGTACTGCGGTACGGCACCAACAACGTCAACCTCGAGGGCGTCGATATGGCGCGGGAGGAGATCGATAGGAGAGTCATTGGGAGTCGTCTCGTCATGGCCAGTCGTGTCTTTTATGCTGCCGTGTAAGTCTTCCTTTCCGTGCCCCTTATACACTCCATCTAATCACGTTTGCCTTTCTTTTAGTCTGTGGATCATCAAGTACACGACGCTGGAGTTCTTCAGCCGTCTCGCCGGCGCAACGCGGAAGAAGTCGCACGCGGCCATCATCGTCGCCATGCGCTGGGCCCTCGGCCTCAGCTTCATCGCCGTCATCGTCAGCGACCTCGCCGAGTGCCAGCCCTTCGCGCACTACTGGCAGGTGACGCCCGACCCGGGCCCGCAGTGCCGGCAGGGCCTGGCGCAGATGCTCACGATGGGCGTGTGCAACGTGGCGACGGACCTGGTGCTCATCGCCTTCCCGATCCCCATCATCCTGTCCAGCCAGATCGCCCTCAAGCGCAAGGTGCTGCTGGTGATGCTCTTCTGCCTCGTCTTCGTCACCGTCGGCATCACGCTGTACCGCATGCCCACCATCGTGCGCCGCGGCGGCGCCCAGGTCGACCGCACCATGTGGGCGTCGGTCGAGATCCTCGCGGCCACGGGCGTGGGCAACACGGTGGCGCTGGGGTCGTTCCTGCGCGACAGCGGCGTCAAGCGCAAGAAGTTCAAGGGCGACAACAGCTACTCGGGCTACTCGGGCTACTCGGGGTCGCGGTCGCAGCCTACGCGGCTGACGCGGACGGCCGTGAGCCGGTGGGAGGAGGAGGACGACGAGCGGGAGCGCGCGGCCGGGCTGGCGCGGCCGGTCAAGACGACCGAGGGCATCTGGGCCAGCAGCGGCGCGTCGCACACCACGGCCGACTCCATCTCCAAGGAGGGGGACGTCCGCAAGGACTCGTCCGGCGACCGGCCCGTGAGTCCCACGCAGAGCCACGACTCGCTCATCACCCGCGACCAGCTGCAGCGTCCGGCGTCGGTGGTGGTCGTTGCGGATGCGAGGGAGCTGCAGCGGGGGAACACGATTACGATCCGTAGCGAGAGAGGGTGAAGGTTGTAGGCATATCAGCGTGATGGACTTATACTTGCAATGTTTAATATTGAGCGGCATGACACTCTTCAAGTTACGATCTAGATTTAAGACGATCTTCTTTGTCCTTAATTTTTCCTGTTCCCGTTCCTCTATTCTGATAATTTGCGTATCTGATCCTGCGCTGCCATTATCACAGACCTACTACGCGTGGTGTTGTCCAACTCGCAGCCGCCACTAACACGCCATGCCTCCTCTCCACTATACGACCCAGACTATCGACAGGCACGCCTCCTCCAAAGAAGACCACTTCTCGCTATGTTGGCAGCTGAATGCCCGATTCCTGTACGTAATAGCGAGCCGCGGGGCGTCAGGGACCATCGCAAAGCCCCGGTTTAAGTAGGCTGGCGATGCTATGTTTCCCCAGGTTCCCACCGCTCCTCAATCTCTCGTCCCCTTTCCTGTCCCCCTGCGTCTTTTTTTTTTTTATCGATCTGGCGTCGCGATAGCAAAAAGAAAAGAGAAAAAAACGCCAAGAGATGTCGCAAGCGTCCCTGCGACAGGGGTGAAGCACCTACCTAATCGAGGCACGCAGGGCTTGCAAATAGCGCGTCTGGCGCTGTACCGCCTACGTATCGCGACGTTTGATGGATGGATAGCAGCAGAAGATGGATGGATGGATGGATCGCCAGGGGCACGCACATGGCCAGGGGGGGGGGGGGGGGGGG